>JAPVLO010002938.1:0-27411 GCA_027257055.1 Cephalopachus bancanus | reverse complement strand
AGCAGGACCTGGGCTCCTCTCCTTCCACTTGTTATTTACTCTACAGGTAGCTACATCTGGGCATTAAGGCTGGTTAAGAGGAGTAGGGACCCTGCCTGTGTTCATGTCCATATGTCCAGCTCTCTCATTCTGTGTCTGTTCTGACATTTAGAATCCTGAATCCAGTTCAGTCTTTGCTGATTCAGCCATCTGCCATGCCCAAGTCTATGTGGTAGTCAGCAACCATCTCCTGCACTGAAAGCAGCAGCAATTCTGGGCACAGGCATGTCTTGAACCAGCAGCTCCCAGGCTATGGTGACTCAGAATCTCTCATTGTCAACAACTCCTGGTACAGGCTGTGCTCTCATTGCCCATCTGGCGTAGTGTCAAGGGGGTTCAACCAGCTGAGCCTTCAGTGCTGAATAGCACTAACAAGGCTTGGCAAGGTAGTACTGTTATGGGCTGGTGCATCCTCCAATTCTCTCCTTGCCTGATTTTGCCAAGGCCTGGTAGAGAGCTGAATTTCAACCCCTATCCCTATCATGAGTTCCATGAAATGGTAGAAGGCAGAGCTAGTCAGCACTCAGTATCACCAAGTCCTGATACTAGCGACCATGGGGGCCAGTGAAGAGTTGAGCTTTGATTCCCACCTGACGTTGTGAGTGCTGGATGGTGGAAGCGAATCAGAGTCATTGGCATTCAGGTTGTCCCCCTCCTCTTTCTGGTGTCAGTGAGGTACTGCAGATCCAGGGGAGAGCTAACCTTTATCCTGGCCTGAGAGCATTTATCTGTGTATATCATTGTCCCCATTTTTCCATAAAAGTCGGCAGCACTGAGTTAGTGAGGCAGGCCTCACTTTTGCTTTAGCCATAGAAACACTGGACATACAACTCTGTGTCTTTCTGCTGCACACTCAGTAGGAGGATCACCTGGTAGAAGAAAGGTTCAATGGTGCCCAAAAGCTCAAAATATAATGTTCAAAATTGCTAACACTCAATTAAAAAAAAGTCACATCAAGGACCTAGAAAAATACAACTTAAAAGAGAGAGAGAAAACAGTAAACAGGGACACAGAAATAAATCAGATGCTGGAATTATGTCACAGATTTTTAAAAAATAATTATAAAATCTCTTTGATAAGTAACTGCAAGCACTTGAAAAAATGGAAAAGGAGAAAGTCTCAGAAAAAATAGAAGTCAAGAAATCAAACCAAATGGAAGTTAAAGACCTGAAACATACAATCATTGAAATTAAGAGAAAGGTCAGGTGGGAATCAAGATCTGGTAACACTGGAAATTCAGTCATTGGAAAAGATATCCAAAACATGACGGCAATATAAAAATAAGTTAGCAATGAGACAAAAAGCAATGAATCTTATTTGATTTGGGGAAAATATAAAAAAGATGAAATAATATTATTTGTCAAAAAAGAGGACTATCTTTATCTTATCACAATTTCCCCATTGTTCTTTTCTTGAGAATGTCCCCAGCAAGAGGACTGTGGGTGTTTTCAGAGGTGAGCAAGGCCAGAAACGCCCCCATGTTCACATGTATATGGTCCCTGGGCTCGTGCTCACTGGCCTAAGTTAGAAGTGACAGCAGATACTCCCTCCCATGGGGCAAAATCAGAGATTATGTCACCATTTGACTGGGTTCTTATGCCCTCTACAAGGAAAGACAGTTCACTGAGGCAGTATACATTAAAGACAGATTTTAATTCTTGTAAGGTATCCAAGCAGGAGATATTAGATATTTCTCAATTCCAACTCCTCAAGGTTTTCTAGGAATGGAATTTTAAAGATAATCTGACAAGCAGAAGGCTAGGGAAAAGACACTGCTGATTTACTGGGAATAAAGTCATGGGGGTGTCCAAGCCATCTTTGGTTGTGAAAAAGCCACAGTTGTCAGGACAGGTTGAGTCCACTCCATGGCATGGGTAGCAGATATGCGTGGGGCCAGTTGGGCCACTAGCATGCAAATTCTGAAAAATGTCTCAAAGAAGTTTTACATGAGCGATTGGGAAGTTAAAAGTTTTGTGACCTCCCAACTGCCAGTTAGATGTCATGGCTGGTTAACATTTATAGCATCTGCCTACAGCATTACAGAAAGCTGTGCAGGAGGTCAAATGCCTGGATACCACTAGGGAGGTACACATGACCTAAGTCTCATTGTCTAATAATTAATCTCATGAACAGCTTTTCCTGAGGGTCAGTACATAAAGATAATCAGGTATTAGTGACTGCTCTCTTGAAGTGCCTATGTGAGTAGAATCGTGGAAAGGGGAAAACAAGCTTAGAAACAGAAATTAGAAACTACAGACTTGTTCACCATTAACTTATGCCTGCAGCATATGGGACTCAGGTTTTTCCATGGCTTTTTACCCCATGACCCTCTGTTAATTTTATGTTGCTGTTTCACTCCAACCATCCCAGCCTCCTGACAGTGGAGCTCTTCCTGGGCTGAGCACTCAGGATCTGAGGGCTCTGGAGGTGTTCATTGATAAAGGTTACTCTCCTCTCCTGTTCAGGAGATTTCAGAGACCAACTTTCAGAGGGATTCCACTGTCTTCCTCCTCCATTTCTGTCACATGCCTATTTCTGTTTCAGGGTTTACTGCTTAGGCTGTGGAACTCAGAGCCTCCCTGACTATATCTCCAGGGGGACAGTCACTCTCACCCAATGGCTCCAGCACCTCAACTGTAACCAGTAGTCCCCGTCTTTACTGGACACAGTAGACATCTTCCCAAGTCCCAGGAGAGTGATTTATGATACAAACAGGAAATGCTCCTGGATGCCAGACTGGATCTCAGGAATATTCTGGGCAGCAGGGGTAAAGCTGGCCTCAAGCTGTCAGGGGTCCAGCCTGAGAACAAGGCTGAGTACTCCTGCAGGCTACACTTCAGTGGTGCTCAGTAGAGTGACAGACCATTTGGAGAACTAAGATATGAACTTACTCTTAGGTGAACCTGGGCACACGTGATCAGGCAACATCAGGATTACATGGCTGGATATCTGAAGTCTTAAGACAGTTAATATTGAGTATTCAGAGAGAAAAATGAAAGGGTCAATCTCAGTACACATCTCTTCCTTCAGTCCAAATGTTGAGAAAATTTATGAATGACTTAAAAGGAATTATTCCAGAAAAATATAAATATTCTGTAATTCAAAAGATGAGATCTAAGGACTAAATCAAAATATATTTATTTGACAAGAAATAATCTCCAATGCTATACTTTCCCAGCTAGAAAAAAAGGGAAAAATCCTCTATTTGTATTGTGCTAAAGTTCTTTTTTATTGGATGGTAACTAAATGGTATTACATTAAATTCTTTAAATATAAAAAGTCACACAGTTTTTTGTTTGTTTTTGCAGGGGAGTTTTTTTCCAAATGGTATGTGCTAAATTTTCCTCTAAAGAATATATATAAAAATTCTAACCTCCAGCTCTTCAGAAAGTGACCTTATTTGAAAATATCATCCTTGCAGATATAAAAGTTAAGCTCAGGCCACTCTAGAGTAAGGAGGCCTCTTAATTCAATATGCCTGGTATCCTTGTCAGAAGACAGCCCTGAGAAGACAGGGAGACACAAGGGGAAATCTATGTTAAAATGGAAGCATAAAATGAAGTTCTTCGGCTATAAGACAAGAAACACCAAAGATCTCCAGCAAACCACCAGCAGCCAGGAATAGTCAAGGGAGAATTTCCCTACAGGTGTCAGGGGGAAAACATGGCCTTGCCCTGTGGATTTTGGACATCTACTTCCAGAACAGTCAGACGATTAATTTCTGTCATTTTAAGTCATCTGTTCATGGTCATATTTGTGGCAATTCAGGGAAACAAATTTACCAAATAATCATCATACCTATTTTGTATTTGCATACATTTATTTCTTGTTGTTGTTGTTCAGTTTCCACAAATATGATTGTGTTTTCATACTGTACCTTTGTATACACCATCACTGGAATATGAGGTCGATACTAGCAATCGCCACTGTCATTAAAAAGCTTCTAAATGTAACAATATTATGTGAGAGGGAAAAGAAGCAGCCTCTGTCCCTGGGATTGTAAGGGGGTGGATTAAAGAAATGGCTTCAGCCTTGAAACAGGCGTTACTCCCTTCCTGGAGGTTTTCCTTTGAAGGTTTCTCCTCTGTAAACATTGCAAGATAAATTGTATCCTTACCTACTACACCTGTCTAATTAGCACATCTCCTTCTGTAAACTCACTAGCTTGCTGATGTCAGCAGAATATTGCAATAAGAGCTCTGGAAAATGTCCAACTCTAACTTTAGCTAACCAAGATGTAAGCTAGAACTACTTAAGGGAGCTCTGAGTGGGGGCTTGGGGCCATCTTGCTTGGAATTCTCTTCCTGCAAGCTGTCGCCAGCTGGAAGAGCCCCCACTAATAAACTTCTCCTTTGTTAAAATTAAGTCGATGGGCTGTTATTTAATTGCTCGGACCCTACTTCAATTATTTAATAGTATTTTGGTAGGTACCAATGGATATCCTGGCTAACAGGTACTTCCAATTTTTAGTAGGAACAATTAAAATAAGAAGTTGATCTTATATTGAGACAACACTGGTCATTTTTGTGATCTTGTGGTGTCAGCAGGAGAAGTCTTCCATTCTGTGAAAAGCATTGTTGCATTATTCTTTCCATTTAATATGCAAAATGTGGAAACATGAAGCTACTCTGTTGTCCAAATTGGTTGAATGCAAAATAGAGTGAGGCATAAGGATCAATTCACAACCAAACCCACCAGGGCACACCCAGCACCAGTGCTTCTGAAACTTGAGCTTGCACATAAAATATCTGTTAACCTTGTAAATGTAGGATCTATTCCGTGGATTTGGTATGAGCCTGACATTTTCCATTTCAAACAAACTCTGCCCCCAAAATCCATCTGCATATTTTAATGTCACTAGATCCATAGAAACAGTATCAAATAATAAGGGAAACCATTTGAAGATTAAAAAACAAACATCTCTGGCAGAGAAAACTAGTGTTGGACTAATAAGAAAATTAACACTTTGTGCATGGAGCCGACCAGAAGATGGTTTCAAAGCCAAAAAGGATCCTACAAAAGCAATAAAACTCAACACCTTCAACTAAGAAAAAAAACACAACAAAGCTCACTTGGATGTGCCACCCCCTCAGGTTTCTGCCTGGTCTCCACACTGCCTTCTTCTCCAGTGTATTCTAGATGTGAAGTCTTCTTCCCTACTCAGTGAGTGATTAGTGACTTTTCTCTGTAATTCTCACCTCACTCTCTCTCTCTCTACAACTCTACTCTCTTGTAACTTCCTTATCAATTACCAGGATTTTTTTAAATCAGAAAATTTGCTATCTTGATATTAGCATGTACAGCTCCTTCCTTTTTCTGAACATCCTTTTTTTTTTTTTTGGCAAGATTTATTGAGAAGACAGAAAAGCTCCAAAGTGAGAGGGGACCCCAGCGGGTTGCCCATATTTTCCTATCTTTTCTTGGTATTAACATGTGCAGCCCATTCCTTTTTCTGAACATCTTATCTCTTAGTCCCTCGAAAGTCACAAATCTACCAAATGTTTATTTTTTTGTTTTGTTTTGTTTTAACTTCAGCAAATACTTGTTTCTCCAACTTTCTGAATTTCTTCTTATTTCCAAAGAACTCACTGAACCACCTAAGCATGCTGATTTATTCTCCCAAACTTAGTCCTAGTGTGTCCACCAATTGAGAATTCAAGTGAGCATAGAAAACCTGGTCTCATGGGATGACTGAGAGGTTGGTTCATAGTTGAACTGCCATTCTTCTCCCCTGACATACTTTTAATTTCATATAGGGTTTGAGTGTGAAGCAATCTTTCCCCTGAGAACAACTTATGAAGCAGGCAGAATTGTGTGTCCCATTCCTAAGAGGAGACCTAAACATAAAACTAAAGACTAAGATGAGGTGGGAGCCTTCCTTGGGCAGGGAGTGGTCAGTAGTCAAGCCTCTGGTAGAGGCAGGATCCTGTGTCAGGACCACCTGGCATCTAGTCCCAGACACAAATAGCCTGGATCTGGGAAGCAGGGGTGCTGTGGGCCTGCCCCTGAGGGCTCTGTGGGTATCTCTAGTGGGAAACAAAACCCTGAGCATGGTCTCTCCTCAAAGCTTCCTGGGGTCAGCAACTGGGTCATATCTAGGCCCATGGAGAGCCTCAAGCCAACCCCAACCCAGGTCCACCTTCCCTCACCCCAATGCCAGAAATGGCACCCAGCTATGGAAGCTATACTCAAGCCCAGGAAGAGTTGAGTTAGGAAGAAGAAGAGGAGCACATTTGTATAATGGCCTCTCTCCCTGGGGGCAAGAGAGGGGATAAGAGAGACCTGCAGCTTGTCTGCCTCACAGAGCTCTGGGGTGTCTGCACCATGGCTTGGATGCCAGTTCTTTTTTTCACCCTGTTCCTTCATGGCAATGGTCAGGATGGTCCTCAGCATCTTGTTCCTCCAGCTCTCTGACACCACCTCCTAAACACATTCCAGAAATGTCCTTCCCTCTTTTCCTTCCTCCAGGTCTTAATGGTTGTCTGTGTTTTCAGGGGGCCCTCTCCCACCCTGAGCTGATTCAGTCACCCTCTGCATCTGCCTCCCTGGAGCCTTGGCCAAGCTCACCTGCACTCTGAGCACTGGGCACAGAGCCTACATCAGTGCATGGAATCAGCAGTAGCCAGAAAAGTCCTATTGGCCTCTGACTTTATGTTAAGAGTGATGGAAGCCACGGTCACTTCCCAGGCTCCAGTTCTGCAGCTGACCACCACTTTACCATCTTCTACATCCAGTCTGAGGATGATGCTGACTCTATCTGTGATGTATCTCATAGCATTTCTGTGCCATATGGTTAGAGCACAGTAACCCAGATTAGTGGTGGAGTGGGACGAAAACTGTGTTCTCTACTCTACTACAAAGGTTGCTGCATATCCCTCAGAAGTATTGTCTGGTGACTTGAACACTCAAACATATTAATTCTTTTTGATATTTTACAAGTGAGCCAGATGCATTTTGTTTCATGCCAAGAGAACCCTGGGAACCAGTTTGCAAGGTCAAGATCCTATAGAGTGCACAGATCTGCTGTCATGATGAAAATATTATAACAGATCCCGTCATGTTCTTATGGTCACTATGTTGTCAATACATAGTGGGATGCAATAACATTCTCCTTTTTTTAAATTTTAACTTTTCTTCTTTATTTTTTTGATGGTTTTATTGTACTTTTAAATGATTATTTAAAATTCAAACAATGATATGAATCATAAACTGTTAACAAAGAAATGTAGAATTACACAAAATATTACCATCCCCAAATAATGACTAATAACAATATTATTGCACATAATGAGGTAATATTGAAAATTTAGTATCCCCAAGCCATTTCCACGTTCCCCACCCATTACATCCTCCTGTTTTTTAAAAGGGGGGTACGTTTAGACCCAGGAACATAAAGTATCTTAACACATTTCTCAGTGCAGAGCAGTAGGAAGCAAGAGAGGATGAAGAGGGAATCTTTTCATCTTCATCCTCTCATCCTTCATGTCTTTACTGATGTGTTTTGGTCACCGCAGGGATTTTGTTGTTAATGTTGTTTGAATCCCCTTCATGGCAGGTTCATTTAACTGATGTGCATTGAATGAGTCGATAGAGTTGTTGCAGTTTGGAGCTCAGATGCTCACATAAGGTAGGGAGGGCAACTTTCTCCAAAAACTCATTACTGAGCATGACAGCCAATATGAGGGGAACTCGAATGGGACCCACATGTGCCTGCCTGCATGTGTCTGTGTGAGTGTGTGTGTGTGTGTGTGTGTGTGTGTGTGTGTGTGTGTGTATGCGTGTATGTATGTTAAGAGATCATGGAGTAATTTTTTTGTTTGTTTCTCAGTGAATTCCTGCCAGTTAGACCACTCTGCACAACCTAGGAAGCTTAAAAAAATTAGTGGTCCATAAATCATCCACCAAGCCCCCAAATAAGACTCTCTCTTGGAAATGGTAACAGTAACTCCATCAACAGGACTCCAAGGTTGTGGCCTTATCATTGTTGTCACAACATCTTTTGAGTCAAGTCATGCTCTCTGCACGTGTTTTCTGAAACTGGCATTTGGAGATAAGCTGTTGTGATGTGTCATCAAGTCAGGGACTTCTAACGCAGGAAGGGAGTTGTGCTTCCCAGCACATCTAGCATGAGAGGAGCAAGGTGAGTAAAGCCAAATCACTCTTGTGGAATCCAGATCCCTCTCATGTACTCCAGAGGGCAAGGTCTCTGTGGCCCAGCTTGGACTGAAGTTTCCCACAGCAATGAGAGGCTTCCTGCATAAGAGTACTTCTCAGTAACATCAACAGCAATTATTCAGGATGGTGTATGAGAAATGGTTCTTAACTCATAGGTGGAAAACTATAATCTTGGGTATGGCTTAGCCATTCATTCACCATGTGACTTGAGGCAAATTGTTTGACTTTTCTGGGCCTCTGTTTTCCCAACTGTGAAGTGGAAAAAATGGTACTAATCTACCTGTTTTATAGGATTGCATAAAGGCTCAAAAGAGCTCACATGTGGGCCAGGTACAGTGGCTCACACCTATGATCCTAGCACTTTGGGAAGCTGGAGTGGGGAAGATTGCTTGAGTTCAGGCATTTGAAAGCAGCCTGGGCAATATGGGGAGACTTTGTCCCTACAAAAAATTTTTAAAAATAACCAGGGATGTGGCATATGCATGTAGCCTTAGCTATCCAGGAGGCTGATGTAAAAGGATTACTTGAAGGTCAAGGTTGCATTGAGCCAGAATTGCACCACTGAATTCCAGTCTGGGAAAGAGTGAAACCCTGTCTCACACAACAACAACAACAACAACGATGACAACAACAACAAAAATAAACCCAGTAACTCACATGTGTAAAGTCACTTCAAGATATTTGTGGCCCCAACAACAAATGCTGGCGAAGAAGCAGAGAAAAAGGAATGCTCTACACTGCTGGTGGGAATAAAAACTAGTGCAACCTCTTTGGAAGACAGTGTGGCAATTTCTGAAAGAATTAGAAATTGACCTTCCATATGACCCAGCAATTCCCCTATTGGGAATATACCCAGGAGAAACTCAAGTCATTCCACCAAAAAGATACTTGCACACACAAGTTTGTTGAGGCTCTATTCACAGTAGCAGAAACATGTAACCGAACATGCTGCCCAGCGAAGCTGAACTGGATTAAAAAAATGTGGTACATGCAAGGCCAGATATTGCGCCCCCCCACTGCTGCTGTTCTACTTGTGTGTGGAAGTCTCCAGTCCCAGCCCCCTCCAGATCCCTCCTTGGCTGCATTGTCTCCAGCCCGGGCACCCGGCACCAAGCCGCCGGTCACACAGGGAGGCTCTGGGCGGCCGCCCCTCAGAGACACCGGTCCCATTCCTGGCTGAAGTACTCTGTAGGGGGCCCAGCGCCACTCTCGCTGCTCACTGCCTGCCCTTTGGAACTTTGGAGCTCTGGAACTCCGGGTTCACCCTGGCTGAGGCACTCAGTGTGAGACCCAAGCTGGAGGACCCAGACAAGCGGAGAAAAACAGATCTGCTTAAACTGCCCCCCCATTCTCCAGGCAGAGACTTCCATTGCCCCGTCCACCTATCAACAAACTTTACCTCATTTCCTAAGGCCAGATATTGCAGTGTGCGGGGGGGGGTTTGGGTCCCTGCTCCCTCCGGCACTCTCCCCAGCTGCATTGTCTCCAGTCCGACACCCGGCACCTGGCACCGCCAGTCACACAAGGAGGCTCTGGGTGCCCACCCCTCAGAGACTCCGGTCCCATTCCTGGCGGAAGTACCCTGTGGGGGGCCCAGAGCCACTCTCGCTGCCCACTGCCTGCCCTTTGGAGCATTGGAGCTCTGGAACTCAGGGCCCACCCTGGCTGAGGCATTCAGTGTGAGACCCCAAGCTGGGGGACCCAGACAAGTGGAGAAAAACAGATCTGGGTAAACTACCTCACTATTCTCCAGGCAGAGACTTCCATTGCCCCACCCACCTATCAACAAACTTTTTCTCATTTCCTAAGGCCAGATATTGCAGCGTGCGGGGGAGTTGTGGGTCCCTGCTCCCTCCGGCCCTCTCCCCGGCTCCATTGTCTCCAGCCCGGCACCTGGCACTGCTGGTCACACAGGGAGGCTCTGGGGGCCCACCCCTCAGAGACTCCGGTCCCATTCCTGGCTGAAGTACCCTGTGAGGGGCCCAGAGCAACTCTCACCGCCCACTGCCTGCACTTTGGAGCTTTGGAGCTCTGGAACTCTGGGCCCACCCTGGCTGAGGCACTCAGTGCTAGACCCAAGGCAGGGGTCCCAGACAAGTGGAGAAAAACAGATCTGGGTAAACTACCTTGCTATTCTCCAGGCAGAGACTTCCATTGCCCCACCCACCTATCAACAAACTTTACCTCAGTTCCTAAGGCAACAGCGCAAAACAGGAGACAAAGCCCCACCCCTATGCTGCAATGAAAAACAAAAGGGAGACCCGGGAAATTTGGAGATCACAGAAGTGACTCTAGTCTGATCACTTATTTTGACTTATGATTTTATCATTGAAACTGTTGGTTTAGATTACGTTTGGTGTTTACCTTCTGACTTAGACTGTTTCTTGATTTTATTGGCCTGTCTCTGTGTAACTATCAGTATTCTTTAGGGAATCTTTCTTACCTGTCTTTCTTCACTTCTTCCCGGCCCTGTGTCTCTCTCTCATCTGATAGTTGGTATGTATATCTGTTTTCCCTCTCGCACTTCTCTCTTTCTAATTCCCTATTGACCCCCCTTTCCTCCATTATTTTCCTCTTTTATATGCCCCCCTCTTAAAACTAGGGACCAAGACTGCATACTGCCGAATAGACAGACTGTAAAGCAGAGGGAAAAGTGAACAAAGCCAGAAGACCCTCATAGGAAGAACAGGTCATTGCAGAAGAAAAATAAAAGCAACCCCACCTTCCCTCAAAAACAGAATTGAAGAGGGGGAGGGAAAGGGAGAGAGGGAGAAAAATCTACAGAAATGAAGAAAAACCAAAAGAAGAGTATGGGTCTCTCCCAGACACCTGGGAGAGCAGACACTGAGAAAACTGACTTTGGAATGCAAACAATGAAAAGTTCCCAGAATGAAGGGTCTCAAACTGCAAATGTAGATATCAAAACAATAATGGAGAGATTAAAAAGAATTGAGGAGACACAAGAAGAAACTAGGAAGGAGCTGATATCTGAGATAACAGTAATAAAGAATACTGTGAATGAAATAAATAACAAATTGATAAGCATGGAAAGCAGAATTACCCAAGCAGAAGAAAGAATCTCAGAGCTTGAGGACAAAAATATAGAAATAGCCCAAACTCTTAAAAACACAGAAAATAAGCTCAAAAAGAGAACAAAACCTTCAAGAGATGAGTGACTACCTCAAGAGGCCTAACCTAAGAATAATCAGACTCCCTGAGGCAGAAAGAGAAACAGAGACCACATTGGAACAAACTTTCCATGAGATCATTCAAGAAAGCTTCCCTTATCTAATCAGTGATGCAAAAATTCAAACACAAGAGATTCAGAGAACCCCTGCAAGACAACAAATGAGAAGACCAACTCCTAGACACATAATAATTTGCCTAAATAAGGTAGGCACAAAAGAAAAAATCCTAAAGGCAGCATGAGAAAAAGGCCAGATCACCTACCATGGAAGATCAATCAGAATAGCAGCAGATTTATCTGCAGAAACCCTGCAGGCTAGGAGAGCTTGGAGCCCTGTCTTCAAAGTCCTAAAAGATAAACAATTTCAACCAAGAATAACCTACCCGGCCAAGCTAAGCTTCATCAGTGAGGGAGGATTAAAATCTTTCCCAGATATCCAATCCCTAAGAACTTATGCTGCCACCAAACCATCTCTACATGAAACACTTAAGAAAGTACTAAACACAGAAGAAAAGGAAAAAAGAACAACGTTCTTCACAAGAGTACAAGGAAAATAATAAAATATACACGAACCAACCCAAAAACCAAAAGAAAGATGAAAAGAAAAAAAAAGAAAAAAGAAAAAGCCAAGCGGAAGAACAACAACTCAATAAGAACTCCATGATAGGGACGAACTCTTACATTTCAATAATTAGTCTGAATGTGAATGGACTAAACACACCACTGAAAAGACATAGAATGACAAAATGGATAAAATATCACAAGGCAACAGTATACTGCCTTCAAGAGACCCATCTCACTAGAAAGGACATACACAGACTCAAAGTAAGAGGATGGGAAACAAATTTTCAGGCGAATGGAACACAAAAGAAAGGAGGAGTCGTGATCCTAATTTCAGACAAAATACCATTTAAGCTATCAAAAATTAAAAAAAATACAGAGGGCCACTACATAATGATAAAAGGTTCACTGCATCAACAAGAAATATCTATCCTAAACATATATGCAACCAACATAGGTGCACCAACATTCATAAAGCAACTTCTAGGAAAACTAAAGAAAGACATTGACTCCAACACCATAATAACTAGAGACTTTAATACACCACTCACAACCTTAGACAGATCATCAGGACAAAAAATCAGCAAGGAGATCCGGAACCTCAATGAGACTCTGGACCAAATTTACTTAATTGATACCTATAGAACACTCCCTTCAAAGACCACAGAATACACATTCTACTCATCACCGCATGGAACATATTCTAAGATCGACCACATAATTGGACACAAATCAAGTATAAGCAAATTTAAAAGGACTGAAATTATACCATGCAACTTCTTGGACCACAATGGAATAAAAATAAACATTGACACCAACAAAGTCCCCCCAAAACCCAAAAAGACATGGACACTAAACAGCATGATGCTAAATACCTCCTGAGTCAATGATGACATCAAAACAGAGATCAAAAGAAACCTGAAAACAAATGAAAATGAAGAAACATCTTACCAAAATCTCTGGGATGCCTTAAAAGCTGTAATAAGAGGGGAATTTATATCCCTACAAACACACATGAGGAAAATGGAAGGAACAGAAATTACAACCTAACAAGCCACCTAAAGAAGCTGGAAAAGCAAGACCACAAAAACCCTAATTTCAAAAGAAGAATCCAGATCACCAAAATAAAAGCCCAAATCCAGAACATACAAGACAAAAAGATAACAGAAAAAAATCAATGAAACAAAAAGCTGGTTCTCGAAAGAATAACAAGATCGATGGTCCCCTAGCTAGACAGACCAAGAAGAAATGAGAAAAAAACCAAATAAGCACAATCAGAAACACAAAAGATGAAGTCACATCTGACCCTGAAGAAATACAAAAGATCATTAGAGACTACTACGTACACCTGTATGGAAAAAAATTAGAAAACCTTAAGGAAATGGAGGACTTTCTGACATCATACAACCTACCTAAGTTGGAACAAGAAATTGAGACCCTAAATAAACCAATAACAATCAAGGAAAAAGACTACGTAATAAGAAAACTTCCAACAAAAATAAGCCCTGGACCAGATGGCTTTCCAGCAGATTTCTACAAGACATTTAAGGAGGAGCTGATACCAATCCTACTGAAGGTATTCCAGGCGATTGAAAAAGATGGAATACTCCCCAAATCATTTTATGAAGCCAACATCACATTGATATCCAAGTCAGGTAAAGATCCATCAAAGAAAGAAAACTACAGGCCAACATCTTTGATGAACATAGATGCTAAAATTCTCAACAAGATACTAGCAAACCAGATTCAGCAATACATCTCAAAAATCATCCATCACGACCAAGTAGGCTTCAATCCTGGGATGCAAGGCTGGTTCAACATTCGTAAAACCATAAATGTTATTAAATACATCAACAGATGTCAAAACAAAAACCACATGATTATATCATTAGATGCAGAAAAAGCTTTTGATAAAATCCAGCACCCCTTCTTGATAAAAACCCTTGAACATCTAGGCATATTTGGAACATAACTCAAAATAGTAAGAGCCATCTATTAGAAACCCACAGCCAGCATACTCCTAAATGGACAAAAATTAGAATCTTTTCCCCCTGAAAACTGGAACAAGACAAGGATGCCCACTATCACCCCTCCTGTTCAACATAGTATTGGAAGTTCTGGCTCGAGCAATCAGAGAAGAGAAGGCAATCAGGGGTATCCAAATAGGAAAAGAGAAAGTCAAGTTATCTCTCTTTGCAGACGACATGATTGTATACCTTGAAAACCCAAGAGAATCTGTCAAAAACCTCCTTACACTGATAAAGACCCTTGGCAAAGTCTCAGGATACAAAATAAATGTACAAAAGACAATCACGTTTCTCTACACCAATAATAAACAAACAGAAACCCAAATAATAAACACAATTCCATTCACAAAAGCCACAAAAAAAATGAAATACCTTGGCATCTTCCTAACCAGAGACGTGAAAGACCTTTACAAGGAAAACTACAAAACACTGCTCAAAGAAATCAAAGTTGACACAAACAAGTGAAAAAATATCCCATGCTCATGGATTGGAAGAATCAACATTGTGAAGATATCCATCTTACCTAAGGCAATCTACAAATTCAATGCAATACCCATCAAATTACCAGCAACATTCTTCTTAGACCTAGAAAAAACAATGCAGGAATTCATATGGAAACACAAACGTCCAAGAATAGCCAGAACAATCCTCAGCATAAAAAACAAAGCAGGTGGTTTCACACTACCGGACTTCAAACTTTACTATAAAGCTACAATCATCAAAACAGCTTGGTATTGGTATAGGAACAGGCATATAGATCAATGGAATAGAATTGAGATTCCAGAAGTAAAACCTCAATTTCTCAACCAACTCATCTTTGACAAAGCCTCCACCACCTACCACTGGGGAGAGGAGAACCTATTCAGTAAATGGTGCTGGGAAAACTGGCTGACCACAAGCAGAAGATTGAAACAGGACCCCTATCTATCCCCATGGACAAAGGTTAACTCCAAATGGATCAGAGACCTAAATGTAAAACCTCAAACCATAAGAACCTTAGAAAATGAAGGAAAAACCCTCATGGAAATCAGAACTGGCATCCAATTCCTGAACAAAACCCCAAACCCACAGCTCATAAGAGAGAAAATAGACAAGTGGGACCTTATTAAACTGACAAACTTCTGCAAAGCCAAAGAAACCATCAAGAGAGCAGGGAGACAGCCTACAGACTGGGAAAAAGTATTTGCCAACTCCAGGTCCGACAAAGGCTTAACATCCTGGATCTACAAGGAACTCAAACATGCTGAAAAGAAAAAAACAAACAACCCCATTATAAAATGGGCAAAAGATATGAACAGACACTTCACAAAGGAAAACATCCGAGCAGCCAACAAACACATGAAGAAATGTTCAACCTCACTAATCATCAGGGAGATGCAAATCAAAACCACACTGAGATACCACCTAACCCCAGTCAGAATGGCAATTATCAACAAGTCAAAAAATAACAGCTGCTGGAGAGGGTGTGGTGAAAAGGAAACACTTCTACACTGTTGGTGGGAGTGTAAACTAGTGCAACCTCTGTGGAAAGCAGTGTGGTGATTCTTAAAAGCTCTAAATATCAACCTCCCATATGATCCCACAATCCCCCTACTGGGAATATATCCTGAAGAACACAAATCACTCTATAAAAAAGATACCTGCACACGCATGTTTATCGCAGCATTGTTCACAATAGCAAGAACCTGGAAACAGCCATGCTGCCCGTCAAAAGAGGACTGGATCAAAAAAATGTGGTACATATAGACGACTGAATACTACGCAGCCATAAAAAAGAACAAAATCATGAATTTTGCAGCAACCTGGATGGAACTAGAGTCTATAATACTGACTGAGCTCTCACAGAAACAAAGATCCGAATATCACATGTTCTCACTCATATAATGGAGCTTAAACATCCAATGCAATACTATACGAAAATGACTGACCATACTGGGAAACTATGGTGGGGGGAGGGAGATGGGATTAACAGTAGCCAATATCTGTCTGGGTACGGGGAAACATCCCATATCAACAGAGTGCCTGAATGAAACACAATTGTATACCTAACCCTTAACTGTACCCCACAACTTCACAATAAAAAAAATGTGGTACATATACACAATGGAAGATTATGCAGCCACAAAGAAGGATAAACATGTGAACTTTGCAGCAACTTGGATCGATTTAGAGTATATCATACTCAGTGATTTATCACAGAAACAAAGAAGAGAGTACCACATGTTCTCAGTCATAATTGACCTTGAGCAGTTATCATAATACTATAAGAAAGGGATTGGCAATTGTGGGAAACCGCCGGGTGAGAGGGCTTGGGATCGGCAGTTGAGAGAAATTGCCAGGTGAGGGAGAGACATACCTCATCAGCAAGGGTACCTGCATAATGAACATTTGTATACCTGACCCTGAATTTATATCCCACATATTTAAAACAAACAAACAAATAAACAAGTAAATAAAAATAAAAAAAGAATTTAGTAGATAAAATTCTATATATTGGTATTAAGTTAAAAAGCATTAAAGTTAATTTTAACTAAATGACATTCTTCTCTCCAGAAACAAGCATTGGAATTCAGATACAAATCTCATCCCTGCTTCATCTAAGTTGATTTTAATAACCATTCTTCGAAGATAACTTCAGACTAAAGAAATATTGGAGTCCTATCAACATGCTTGAAATCACATTCTAGATAGAGATAGAGATAGTGGAAATTTGTAGGTAGTAGGAGAAAAAGGTTAAATTGTTATAGTTTCTGAATGTTTTCAAAGGTGTTCAGTGTCTGAGTTTTAGGAATGTGGGACAAGAAGAAGGAATTGTCTCCACCACATTAAAGTTGAGAACTGATGTGCAGTAATCTCCCAAAAAAGGCAGAATATAATAGTCATTAAGGTCCACCTACAGTCCTGAACTGGAAAGCTCATGTTTCATTTAATATTTTTTTTAAAAAAAGGAAGTTTCAAAGACAAATTTGGAATGGCAGTTTGAAGGCATCAGAAAACTACAACCACTGAAATGAAAATACTTTTTAAAATAGTCTGAATTAACTTTTTTAGAACTCTAATCATTTGACAAAATCTTGTAACCTTAGAAGCATTAACAAAAAATAATATAAATCATATGACTGTAAGAATTAAACACTTTGTGTATTTGAGTGTGTATGGGTGTTTTTAATTCCAATTTCTCTCTCTCCAGAATGACATTAGCCATGAAAATCAACAGTCTCCAAATGACAGCCGAATAGCATTCACTGAAGCAGACATATAACAGTTTTGGAATTTCCCCTAAAACCTAATTCTTAGAGAAATGCCATCATTTGTGCTTTCTAGCAGTTCATGGAAAAGCCTTATTCTTAGCACTTTTCTAATTTAGTTGAGTCTGAGCTTGCTTGGTTTAAACAGCTCTATCTTCAATGTGTTTGTGAAAGCAATCAGAGGAATACCTTAACAAGGATACAAGCTGGAGTGAACAGGAGGCTGACCAAGAATCTTGAAATAAAAGCTGGTGTTTAGGAACTTCACAAGTTGTGTTGATGAGCTCTAACATATTCTTGGGGATCAAGAAGACATGATTATGAACATGTGTAGGCCCACCTTAGAGCTAAGAAGAACCTACGATTTCTATACTGACTGAAATTATAGATGTATACAAGGAAGGAAAAAGCAGAGTTATAAACTGATGCTGTATTGAAATTGTGCTCTAACAAACATTGCTTTTGGCAAGAGTTGAGGGACATATTGCTTCAAAGCACTTAAGCAAGATTATGTCCAATAATTAGCTAATTGCCAATGTAACTGAGCAGAGCCTCCAGAAATAAATCTGAGAGAAAACAGTTTTACATTAATTAGCCCAGAAATTGATGAAACAATAGATCATTATCAACTATAACATACAAAAAAAGGAGCAACAACAGCAAAAACATTTCCTAAGGAAAAGGATGTGATTTTCAAATTTTTCACATTTTCTTAAAATACCTACTGAGGTGCCAAAAAAAGTATTCATATTTTAGGAGATGTTATGTGTATTACTTTTCAAAGTTGAATTGAATTACAATAGCAATGTGTACTCTGATGTTTTCTCAAAAGATGGCATTAATCAAATAAATGCTAGCATTACCATGCAACAGGCAGAACAGTCAGAAAATGGCAGGAGTACAATGGTCCTTTGAGGAGCACAAGACCATTTTGAAGTGGTATTAGACATTCAAGAACATTGTGGAAGTACAATAACAGTGGAGGTGTCTGCATACAACAGAATCTCCAACATGCCTAACAGTTGCATGCATTTGTGATAGGTGTGAAACACACGGAACTGTGTGTGATGTGCACAAAGGAAGATGTTGGAGACCTCACACAGCAATGAGTGCTGCTGCTTCTGCTATTGTTTTGGAACAGTTTACATACTCATCACAGTAGTCCACCAAACAATGTGCACATAAAACAGGTGTTGGCATAACAAGCATACAATGAATTCCAAAATTATCAAAATGGAAAGTTTTCATCCCAAGATTATTATATGCACTAATGAAGACAATCCTGATCGAAGGGTGTAGTCTTATGAGTGGTTCCTAAACATGATATGAGAGGATGAGGAGTTTATGGGGAAAATGATTTGATCTAATGAAGCACAGTTTAAATTGAATGGAAGAGTGCGGTTGAGTTTCCCCTATGTCTCCTGACTTATCAGTCCTTGACTTATACCTATGGGGGACCTTAAAGGATGTGGTATACTGCAGAAAACTGTCTACACTGATGGTACATTTTGAAGAAATTGAAATTGCATGCTCAGTGATACAAGTGGACACGTTGGTTGACATTGCCCAAGCAGTAGTTTGCCATCATCAGAAGTGTCTGGAAGCTGACGATGTCCACTTTGAGCACCTATTGTAACTGCAGAAGTCAAACATGACTTGAGTTTTATTACTTGTTATCAGTATATATTGAGCATTATAATTTTAATAAAGTTTTTTCCCATTCTTCAAACATGTATACATTTTTTGGCACCTTCTATATTTGTCAAAGTAAAATTATGAGAATGGTAAAGGCACAGGAAAATATTGCCATACAGAAGGATAAAAAGAAAAAAAAAAACCAAAATCGAACACACAATAAAAACATCAATAGAAACTATCCCCGAAAGAGATATAGACAATGTGGTTACTACATAATGAGTTCAAATTAACTTTTATGTGTGGTCAAAGAAGGAAAAAAAGTCAACAATAAAGGAAATTATGGGCAGAATGTCTTATCAAAGAGAGGCTATTAAGTCATTTTAAAAACTGCTCTAAAGATAGCTCAATTAATATTATCGTGTCTCAGGAACATTAATAAATAAGAATAAAAGCAAAATGTGCATAAAGTGATTTTTCTGTGACACATGTGTGTACCAACATACACATAATAAAAGTCCCAGAAGGATGAAAGTAGAAAAAAATGGGACAAAATGAAATGTGAAATAATGACCAATAACTTCCCAATTGGACCAAAAATTAATATATACAAACTACACAAGGAAGAAGTTCAATGCTAACAGACATTAGTCATAGCACATATCTATGGTGTCTCTTGAAAGCATCATGAAGGGGTGAATCTTGCAAAATTTTAAAAGATAAAATTGATAAAGTTTATAGAAATAGTGTCATTTTTTTGTTTCCAGTCATGATGCAATAAATGGCAACTTGTCCAGCCTTCACACAATAAAAAAACCTTAAAACAGAACCAAGTACATGAAATAACTATTTCCAGACATTAATTATTGTGCAGCAGGCAGAACCAGATTATATGGGTTCAGAGGAGGGATGCAAATGCACACATGCCCGTGCATACATGCATACACACATGCACGTGTGCACGCACACACACGCATGCAGACACACACAGAAAGAGAGAGAGAGAGAGAGAAAGTAGACACAGATTTCTTTCTGGAATAATGTTCTAGCCCAGAAAGTGGTGGAGCCCAAGCATATCATGAAGTTCTTACTGAGTTGCATAACTGAAATGACTGGGATTCTCAGGGCAAGAAAAGAGCAGGCAGTTGCACAGAACACTATTTCTGTAACTCTGTATATGACCTTCTTTGCTTTGGCTGAAGTATATGTGGCAACCTGCAAAAGGAATTATAATTGATCAATATTCCTTTCAACACTGGGAACTACGATCTTTGGTTTGTTTTTCCTCTTGTTTGGTCACGACTATATCTACAAAACCTAGATCTCAGCATGACACAAGGAACAAACTAAACACATGTTGATTGAATGAATATGTAGATTTGCCTAAACAAGTGCTCCTGGAATGATGCAAAGATCAGGATTTCTTCCGCATTATAGATGTTTTAAGATTGAATTCAGAGTTGATTCAAAGAGAAATGTTACATAAGAATATGGACCTCAGGATTTAGAATCCAAGTGATTAATATGAACTTGAGCCCTGAGGAAGCTGACCAATAGCATGGAGAGAATGCCAGAGGTACATGGAAATACAGTGAAGAAGGATGTGGTGGACCTCCAAGTACCAAGTAAAGAAGCCATGGAAAGCAGGTGAATGGCCAGACTTGTTCTGAGCACAGAAGACAGCCTCCATGGGCAAACACTACAGATGCTGGAGAGTAGTATAGATATCAGCTAACATTTCAAGGAACCAAGGACTAGTAAGTGATTTATAAGCAAAACATTAAACACAGAACTCAGAATCCTCTGTTGCCCTCAATCTAGGTACACAGTCAACTGTGGGGTCCTTTCTCCTGAGCATCTCTCACTCTCTCCTCCAGGTGTCTGGGATCAACCCTCAACCCTCCTGGCATGCCCTCTCTGCTCTGCTGCCTTCAGTGTCTTTGTTGGACCTGACACTGGAGATGTCTTTCTACAGTGTTAGCTTCATGCACCCTGTCTCTAGTTTACAATCTCTAACAACCCCGGTAATAACTCAGTCCAGTCACCTCACTCTGACAATAAGGACTTCTGGAGTACGGATTCAAATGTCATTATCTGACTTTCCACAACCACTACAAGCACTCAAGATCATTTTCAATAATGTATTCTGTCATACCCTCAATATATCATTTAATAGTCCTGATTATTTCCTGAAATTCTATCTTTATTCTAGGATTATAGTGAGTTTCTTTTGTCACCCAGTAGGACCCTACTCTCACACACAGATCACAGTGACCTCATTCCCTGGCCTCTGTGAAAGGCTCAGGCCTTTGGTCCCAGAAGTCTTTCACATTCTCCCCTCACTGCAGCCTCCTCACATTGGACCATCATAATGTTGCCCATATGTCCCTCTGCTAGTCATACAGAAGTCCTCATGGGAAAGGTTATATATTAATATTAGGGACCTCAGAGAAGAGAAGAGGTGTAGCCCATGGATGCTGTGTACTGACAAGCACAAGGCACTTGGGTGACTCACATAATTCCCACTAAGATACTGAAGTCTGCACAGTGTGCAGCAGGGGGCACAGTGGGTCTTTCTGAGGGTCTGCACTGTGGGGCATATAGTTGTGCCATGAACCAAGCTCCCCAGGTCTGGGAAGTAGTGCCTGCACTCACTGACACAGACTCAGTAGCTGTGTTTTCTTTTGGTGTGGCCCGAGATCAGAGAAGCTGCTAGAGGCCTCTCAGGTCTGACTTGTCAGGCACCCCCTCCACCCATCACCAGGTCCTGAATAAATGCATGGGGTCTAGTAGGGTCAATCAGTGTGATGACATATATGCCTGTATAACCCCTCCTCTGTGAGATCAGTGGTGGGGGAGAGCTAAGAGAGAGGCCTGGAGTAGCCCACTGCAGCTCTAGACCTCAAGAGGGCTGTGTCCACTGTGGCCTGGCTCCTTTCTTTCTCCTGCCCTTCTTACTTCTCAGACAGAGGCAAGCCTCACATGTCCAGTGCCACCTGCCTAGCCTGGGTCACTCTCTCCTAGCTCTAATCTCCCATCAGTACAACTTTTGTCCCTGCCTCATCAATCATGGATGTCTGTTTGCAGGTTCCCTATACAGCCTGTGTTGATTCAGTCACCCTGCCTCTATGCATCCCCAACAGCATCTTTCAGACAGACATGCACCCTGTGTAGTGATGGTGAGAAAGGGATACAGTGGTACCAGCAGAAGCCCTGGGAGCCTTCTCCAATTTCTGCTGAGGTTCTACTGAAACTCAAGTAAGGACCAGAGTTCCAGGGCCTCCAGCCACTTCTCTGGATCCAAGGTGCCTCAGCAAATGCAGGGACTGTGTGCATCTCTGGATTGCAGCCTGAGGACAAAACTAACTATTTCTCTATGAGTGGGCACAGTGGTACTTTTCACAGGGACACAAGCAAATGAGAAATTGGGACAAAAACTTCAGCTTGCTCTGGGTCTTGTTCTAGGAAAACAATCACATTTTAAATTAACTTCCTGTATTGCAGTAGCCCCAAATAGCAGAGAGCTTACAAAGAATACGTACCTATTCCAAAGAAGTCACCCCAAACTATCAAGGAGTGCATTGGACATCTTGCTGGGCCATGAACCTGTCCCAATTTGAGGACCAACTGGGAAGAGTAAGACTCAGGAATGTACAGCTATCTCCATGGACAATGTTCAGTCCAATTGTAGGACAGATAAGGCCATCTCTTGGTGCTCCAGGGACCTGGAAAGGCTCCTGCTTCTGTTTTATTTATTTTTAAGTTTTTTATTTTTAAAGATGTGGGGTACTATTCAGGGTTAGGTATACACATGTTCATTATGCAGGTAAGCTTGTTGATGTAGTGTGCTCCCCCTCCCCTAGCAGATTCCTACTAGTGCCATTTCCACTTCCCTGCACCCCACCCCCGGCAGTTTCTCACTTCTGCCAATCCTTTTCTTATAATAGTACAATAATTGTTCATGGTCCGCTTATGAGTGAGAACATGTGCCACTCAGTTCTCTGTTTCTCTGATAGATCACTCAGTATTATAGATTCTAAGTTCATCCAAGCTGCTGTGAAGTTCACAAATTTGTCCTTTATAGCTGTGTAATATTCCATTGTGTATATATATCACATTTTTTTATCCTGTCCTCTTTCAATGGCAGCATGGTTGGTTCCATATTTTTACTATTGAGAACAATGCTGCAATAAGCATATGTGCACAGGTATCTTTTTCATAGAATGATTTGAGTTCCTACAGGTATACTTTCAATAGAAGGATTGTGGGGTAGTATAGAAAGTCAATTTTTAGATCATTTAGGAATTGCCAAACTGTTACACTCCCACCAACAATGTGGAAGTGTTCTCTTTTCTCCACATCCTCTCCAGCAACTGTTTTTGTTATTGATGATGGCCATCCTGACTGGAGTTAGGTGATATCTCAGTGTAGTTTTAATTAGCATTTCTTTGATGACTAGTCAGGCTGAGTATTTTTTCATGAATTTGTTGGCTGCTCATATGTCTTTTTTTGAGAAGTGTCTATTCATATCTTTTGCCCACTTTGTAATCGTGCTGTTTATTTTTTTTCTTTTTGGCACATTTGAGTTCCTTGTAGATCCTAGAAGTGAGGCTTTTGTCAGAACTACCTTGGCAAATATTTTTTTCCCAGTCTGTGGACTGTCTTCCCGCTCTCTTGATGGTTTCTTTGCCTTTGCAGAAGCTTGTCAGTTTGATGAGTCCCACTTGTCTATCTTATCTCTTATGGCATGGGCACAGGGGGTTTTGATCAGGAATTGGTTGCCATTTCCAATTTCCGTAAGTGTGTCTCCAGCATTATCTAAGGTTCTTATAGTTTTAGGTTTTACATTTAGATCTTTGATTCATTTAAAGTTGGTTTTTGTGTGTGGTGATAGGTAGGGGTCTTATTTTAATCTCCTGCATGTGGTCAGCCAGTTTTCCTAGTACCATTTACTTAATAGGTTCTCTTCTTCCCAATGGTTGGTGATGGAGGCTTTGCTGAAGACAAGTTAGTTGAGAAATTGAGGTTTTGCTTCTGGAATCTCTATCCTGTTCCATTGGTCTATATGCCTGTTTTTGTACCAGTACCAGGCTGTTTTCATTTATGTAGCTTTATAATAAATTTTAATGTATGCTTCCATATGAAGTCCTGTATTGTTGTTTCCAGATCTGAGAAAAATACTGCTGGTAATGTAATGGGTACTGCATTAAATCTGTAGATTACCTTCGGTAGGGATGGACATTTAATAATGTTGATTTTTCCAATTCATGAGCATGGATATTTTTCCATTTGTTTTTGACATCTTTGATTTCTTTGAGCAGTGTTTTATAGTTTTCATTGCAAAGTCTTTCATGTCTCTGGTTAGGAAGATTCCAAGGTTTTCTTTCTCTCTCTGTGTGTGTGTGTTTTCTATTGGGAATGGGATTGTGCTTTTATTTGGGTTTCTGTTTGTTTATTGTTTGTGTATAGAAATGTGACTGTCTTTTGCACATTTATTTTATACCCTAAGACTTTGCCCAAGTCCTTTCTCCAAGCAAGGAGCTTTTTCACAGATTCTCTTGGGTTTTTCAGGTATAGAATCATGTTGTCTGCAAAGAGAGTTAGCTTGACTTCCTCTTTTTCTATTTGGATACCCCTGATCTCCTTCTTTTGTCTGTTTGCTCTAGCTAGGACTTCTAAAACTATGATGAAAAGGAGAGGTGAGAGTGGGCATCCTTGTCTTGTTCCAGTTTTCAGGGGAAATGGTCACAGTTTGTGTCTTTAGCAGAATGCTGGCTGTAGGTTTCTTTTAGAAGGTTATTACTATTTTGAGGTATGTTCCATTTATGCCTAGATGTTTGAGGGTTTTTATCAAGAAGGAGTGCTGGATTATATCAAAAGCTTTTCCTGCATCCAATGATATAATCATGTGTTGGGTTGTTTTTTTTTTGCATCTGTTTATGTATTTAATTACATTTATGGCTTTGCAAAAGTTGAACCAGTCCTGCATCCCAGAGATGAATTCTACTTGGTTATGGAGGATGATTTTTAAGATATGTGGCTGAATCCAATTTGCTTGAATATTGTTGAGGATTTTATCTATTTTCATGAAAGATATTGGCCTGTAGTTTTCTCTCTTGGTTGGATCTTTACCTGGTTTGGTTATCAATTTGATGTTAGCATCATAAAATGGTGTGGGGATAGTTTTATCTTTCTCAATTGCCTGGAATACTTTCAATAGATTTGGTATCACTTCCTCCTTGTGTGCTTTTTAGAATTCTGCCAGAAAGTCATCTGGTCTAGGGTTTTTTAGTTTTTTAGTTTTTTTGTATGTAGTTCTCTTATGACATTGTCATTTTCCTGGATTATTATTGGTCTATTTTCTTTCAACCTTGGGAGGGGTGTATTGCCAGAAAGTCCTCCATTTCCTTTAGGTTTTTAATTTTTGTTTCCATACAATTGTGCATAGCATTCTCTGATAATTTTTAGTATTTCTTCAGGGTCAGTTGTGACTTGATCTTTTGCATTTCTATTTGGTTTATTTGGACTTTTTCTCTCTTTTTCTTGGTCAGTCTAGCTAGGGATCCATTAATCTTATTTATCCTCTCAATGAATCAGCTTTTTGTTTCATTGATTTTTTGTATTATCTTTTTGTCTTCTATGTCCTGAATTTGAGCTTTTATTTTGGTGACCTAAATTCTTCTGCTGAAGTTAGGGTTTTGGTGGTCTTGCCTTTCCAGTTTCCTTAGATTGTTTGTTAGGCTGTTAACTTGTGATCTTTCCATTTTCTTCATATATGTTAGTAGAGATACAAATTTCCCTCATAGTACTGCTTTCATGGCATCCCAGAGGTTTTGGTAAGATGTTTCTTCATTTTCATTTGTTTCCAGGTATCTTTTAATCTCTGTTTTGATTTCCATGCTGACACAGGATTTGTTTAGCATCATGGTGCTTAGTGTCCATGTCTTTGTGGGTTTGGGGGAAACTTTGTGGTGTTCATATTTATTTTTATTCCACTGTGGTCTGAAAAGGTGCATGGCAGTATTTCAATCTTATGGAATTTGTTTATGATTGATTTATGGCTGAGGATGTGATCAATCTTAGATTACATTCTATGTGGTGATGAGTAGGATGTGTGTCCCATGCTAGTTGGATGGAGTGTTCTGTAGGTATCAATTAAGTCCATTTGGTCAAGCATCACATTCAGGTTCCAGAACTCCTTGCTGATTTTTTTGTCTTGACCTGTCTAGGGTCATGAGTGGCATATTAAGTAAACAGTTAAGATAGTGTGAGAGTCTATTCCTTTTTAAGTTTACCTAAGAGCTGCTTTATGAATGTTGGTGCTCCTATGTTGGGTGAATATATGTTTAGGAAGAATATTTCTTGTGGATGAACTAAACATTTTATCATAATGTAGTGACCTTCCATATCTTTTCTAATTTTTAATAGCTTAAAGGGTATTTTGTCTGATATTGAGATCAAGATTGCTGCTTTA
This sequence comes from Cephalopachus bancanus, assembly GCA_027257055.1. Classification (NCBI taxonomy): domain Eukaryota; kingdom Metazoa; phylum Chordata; class Mammalia; order Primates; family Tarsiidae; genus Cephalopachus; species Cephalopachus bancanus. Next base: position 1,065 of record JAPVLO010002938.1, on the reverse strand, counting down.
TTTGTGTTCTTTTACCTGGAATTGTGTTTCCTGTCCTCTTACTTTGAAGCTGTGAGTGTCCTTTCTGATAAGATGAGTCTCTTGGAAACAGTATATTGTTGCCTCATGATATTTTATACATTCTGCTGTTCTATGACTTTTGAGTGGTGCATTTAGTCTGCTCACATTCAGGAAAATTATTGAAATGTGAGAAGTTATCCTTGTCATTAGGTTCTCATAGAGTTTTTTGTTGTTGCTGCTGTTTGTTTGTTGTCTTTCTTTTGACTATGGGGTTGATTTATGTGTTTTCAACCCTTTTCCTGCATTCCTGGGAAGATTGTTGTGTTTTGTTTTTTTTCTTTCTTCTGTGTTTAATACTTTCTTAATTGTTTCTCTTAGAGCTGGTCTAGAGGCAACATCAATTCTTAGGGATTGAATGACAGGGAAGGATTTCAATTTTCCATTCCTGATGAGACTTAACTTAACTGGGTAGGTAATTATTGGTTGAAATTGTTTCTATTTGAGAACTTTGAAGATTGGGCTCCATGTTCTCCTAGCCTGAAGTGTTTCTATAGATAAGTCTACTGCTATTCTAAATGGTCTTCCCCATAGGTAGTCTGACCTTTCTCTCTTGCTACCTTTAGAATATTTTCTTTCATACCTACTTTGTGTATACAAATTACTATGTGTCTAAGAATTAGTCTTCTCACTTGTTGTCTGGCAGGGGTTCTCAGAATATCTTGTGTTTGAATGGTTGTGTCACTAATGAGATGAGGGAAGTTTTCTTGGATAATTTCATGGAAGTTTTGTTCCAGGGAAGTCTCTGCCTCTCCATCTACCTCAGGTATTCCAATTAATCTTAGATTCAGCCTCTTGAAATAATTACTCATCTCTTGCAGGTTTTGTTCTGTCTTTTTAAGTTCTTTTCTATGTTTTTTTTTTTTTTAATAATCAGTAATTTTTTATTATCGTTTTTTAGGGTACAGTTAAGGGTTAGGTGTACAATTACGTTTCATTCAGGCACCCTATTGATAAGAGGTGTTTTCCCAGTCCCCGATAGATAATTACTACTGTTAGTCCCATCCC
>JAPVLO010002937.1:0-28167 GCA_027257055.1 Cephalopachus bancanus | reverse complement strand
AGAAATTTTTAAACTATAATAACAATATGGTTTCTACTAATTAGGGAAATACTCTGTGTTTTGGCAAAACTTTAATATGAATTTCTATAAAATCACATTTTAAACCTCCCCAGGACCACAAATCATAAGGCAGAAAACAAACATCTGTCCATGGTGTTCCTGAGATTTCTGAATCAAATAAGAAAATCAGAATTATTCTCACATTTTATTTTATTTTTTATTTATTTATTTTTTTTGAGTTGGAGTCTCACTCTGTCACCCAGACTGGAGTGCAGTGGCCACTCCAGGCCACCGCAGCCTCGACCTACTGGGCTCCAGCGATCCTTCGGCCTCAGCCTTCCAAGTAGCCGGAATTACAGGCATGCACTACCACGCCTGGCTGATTTTTTGATTTATTGTAGAGATGAGGTCTCGCTGCCCAGGTGGGTCTCAACCCGCGGGCTCAGGCAATCCACTCACCTCAGCCTCCCAAAGGTGCGGGATTACAGGCTGAGCCACCGAGCCCGGCTATTCTCACATTTTAGAAATGATTCAAAAAGATAACTTAAAAAAATAGCTTATAGCCAGGCCTGGTGGCTCATGCCAATAATCTCAGCACATTGGGAGGCACAGGCAAGAGGACTGTCTGAGCCTACAGGTTCAAGATCAGCCTGGACAACTTGACCAGACCACATCTCCACAATAAAAAAAAAAAAACTTAGCTGGGTATGGTGATGTGTGCCCATAGTACCAGCTACTTGGAAGACTGAGATGGAAGGAATGCCTGAGTCCATCAGGTTGAGGCTGTGGTGGCTATGAGCATGACACTAAACTCTAGCCTGCGTGACAGAGTAAGTCACCAACACAAAAAACAAAGAAGGGTGCCTAGGAGTTTCTAAAGAGTAAGCAGATATTCCCACATTCCCAAAAGCAACAGAAGAACCGTCAGATCATGCAGTCCTTGTGAACCATTAAGAGGACTTTGACTTTCACTGTAATCTTGAAAAGGGATCACAGAAGAGGAAGTGGAGGTTTTGGAGAACTTCAGAGCATGAAACAGTAGGTGGGCCGGGCTCGGTGGCTCAAGCCTGTAATCCCAGCACTTTGGGGGGCCAAGGTGAGTGGATTGCCTGAGCCTACGGGTTCGAGACCCGCCTGGGCAACTTGACAAGACCTCATCTCTACAACAAATGAAAAAATTAGCTGGGCATGGTAGCACGCGCCTGTAGTTCCGGCTACTTGGAAGGCTGAGGCGGAAGGATTGCCGGAGCCCAGCAGGTCGAGGCTGCGGTGGCTGGAAGCGGCCACTGCACTCCAGTCTGAGTGACAGAGTGAGACTCCAACTCAAAAAAAAAAAAAAACAAGAAACAGCAGGTGTTCCTATGTGACAGAAAAAGAAAGATATCCAGGCTTCCCAGAAACCATTTCCCTTAAGCAGACCCCTTCCCAAACAACATTTCAGACTCGCCTTACTCCTTGACATTTTATATGTGCTTCACTCACTCTCACCTACCTGTGGGTTTCTCTAACATGTTGTGTCTCATCCCATTCCAGGGCTTGTTTCTTTGCTCCAGACAGACGATCAAGTCCGGCTTAGAGACATCAAGACCTGTTTTAGTAGAAAAAATAACTCTCGCTGGGATTCTCCAGTGACCGAACTTGTGCTCAGTCCAGAAAACATTATGCAGTGGGATTCTCAAAAAGGAGTCCCAAAATATTGTTTCCCAACAGAACCTTTATAACATTTAAGAACAATGCTCAATTTGTGAGTCCTTAACTAAGTGACAGGAAATACACAATTGATGACAGCAATTAGGTTTTAGCTGTGGGCAATGATATTGTATGCCACTAAATTCTTGAACTTATCTTTAACCTAGAAGACATTAATCATCTTTATCATTAACCTAGAAGACATTAATCATTTTCAACATTTTCTTTTCTTTGCCAAGGAGTCACCACATTTTCTGTGAAAGCAAAAAATTTTAAACTCGTTCATATAAAGCAGAAAGTTCCCAAAAAACATTCTCCCCCAAAAAAGGACAGGAAATCCTTAGTATGGAGGAGGAATTGTGTGTTGAGGTTCTCCTCACCCAGGGAGACTAGGTTTCTGTGGTTCTCCATCATCACATTCCTGTACAAAGTCTGCTGTGCAGGGGCCAGGCATTTCCACTCCTCTGGAGAGAATTCTATGGCCACATCCCTTTAATGTCAACAGCCCCTGAAAAAACATTTACCAAGTCTGGATGGCATTATTCTTCACTGAACTCTAGGTGAAATGGGAGTTAAGACCCCTGGTTCTAACTAATATGGCATCTGGAATTAACCAATAAGATAGCTTTTAACACATAAGTATTTGCATAGATATTTAAATCTGAGGAAAAAGATGGAATCAAATCCACTCAATCAGCATAAATACTGTCCTTAAGTGAATGATACACTATACAATCTGTGCACCAAGGCATGTCTGTATACTTTGATATATATTGACATCCAGAAGGATAAGTTGTATACATTGCGCAGATGCCAAACTCAGTGACTTAGAAATCCCTTTAGTTTTTTTTTTTTTTAGTCGGAGTCTCACTCTGTCACCCAGACTGGAGTGCAGTGGCCGCCCCCGGGCCCCCGCAGCCTCGACCTGCTGGGCTCCGACGATCCTTCCGCCTCAGCCTTCCAAGTAGCTGGAACTACAGGCGCGCCCACTAATTTTTTGATTTATTGTAGAGATGAGATCTCGCCTTCCCAGGCGGGTCTCGAACCCGCGGGCTCAGGCAATGCACTCACCTCAGCCTCCCAAAAGGGGCGGGATTACAGGCTGAGCCACTGAGCCCCGGGTATAGTTGTTTTTAAATAGAAAAAATAGTTTTTTAAAAGTAAATTACAGAAAAAGAGAGATTCACCTCCCCATGGTAGGAGGGGAGAGCCAGGAAACAGGGTGACAGCCATAACTCAAAGGGCACAAGCCCACCAGAGTCTAGCAAGACAATGGTGAGGATGTTCTGGCAATGGCACTCTAAAGTTTGAATGTGTACAACAATGAAGTGAATGTTGTAAAAATGCAGATTCTGATTCAGGAAGTCTAAAGTAAAACCTAGAGTGTCTGAAATTTTTTTTTAGTTGGCTTTACTCTTTCACCCATAGCTCGCCAAATTGTCAACCTCCTGATATAAAAAGATCCACATTTTCAACCTCCATGTAGCTAGAACTACTGGCACACACCACCATGGGGAGATCTTTTTGACTTTTGGGGTAGAGATTAGGTCTGGCTGTATTGCCTGGGCTAATCTTTAATTCTTGGGCTCAAGGGTTTTTCCTGCCTCAGCTTTTAAGTGCTGGGATGATAGGCATGAGCCACACAGCTTGACTGACTTTCTGCATTTTATCAAGTTCCCCATATATGTTAGTACTTCGGGCCCCAGTAAGAATATTTTCCAAACATCTACCAAGTAGCAGATCCGGGGTTTATCTCAGTTTATCTACCAGAAACAAAGTAAGCACCTTCATTTTCAAAAGAAAATTATGCAAAGGAAAAAAAGAAGAATGGAGAGCTTCCAGATTAAATTGAGATTTTTGAAAAATCTTTCTAAGGTATATACTAATCATAAAAAAGTTAACTTTATAGTGAAAAAGTCAGGTGTCACCTTAATCAAGAATTCTCTAATAGTGTTTTTAAAATTTTTTTTTGCATCCTAGAGAGCAAGCTATATCTCAAAATTCTTTATTTAGACGTTCCTGAGTTATTCGGGGATTAACGCCATATGTTTAAATGTGTGTTTTATTAACCCGGCTTTGCATTTGCTAATGGAGCATCCAGTAAAAACCTTAATAAGCCGGGCTCGGTGGCTTAGCCTGTAATCCTGCGCCTTTGGCAGGCAGAGGTGAGAGAATTGCCTGGGCCCGCGGGTTCAAGACCCGCCTGGGCAGCAAGACCTCATCTCTACAATATGTCAAAAAATCAGCTGGCGTGGTAGCCGTGCCTGTAGTTCCGCCACTTGGAAGGCTGAGGCGGAAGGATCACCGAGCCCTGCAGGTCGAGACTGCGGTGGCCAGGAGCGGCCACTGCACTCCAGCCTGGGTGACAGAATGAGACTCCAAACTCAAAAAAAAAAAAAAAAAAAAGTTAACTTTATAGTGAAAAAGTCAGATGTGACCTTAATCAAGAATTCTCTAATAGTGTCTTTAAATTTATTTGTTTTTAGCATTCTAGAGAGCAAGCGATATCTAAAAATTCTTTATTCAGACCTTCCTGAGTTATTCTGGGCATTAACTGCCATATGTTTAAATGTGTGTTTTATTAACCCGGCTATGCATTTAACTAATGGAGCATCCAGTAAAAACCTTAATAAGCCGGGCTTGGTGGCTCAGCCTGTAATCCCATGCTTTTGGGAGGCTGAGGTGAGTGGATTGCCTGAGCCCACGGGTTCAAGACCCGCCTGGGCAGCAAGACCTCATTTCTACAATAAATCAAAAAATCAGCTGGGCATGGTAGCGCATGCCTGTAATTCTGGCTCCTTGGAAGTCTGAGACGGAAGAATCGCCATAGCCCAGCAGGTCGAGGCTGCGGTGGCCGGGAGCAGCCACTGCACTCCAGTTTGGGCGACAGAGCGAAACTCCAACTCAAAAAAACAACAAAAACAAAAAACAAACAAACAAAAAACCTTAATAGTAGATGGTCCCATATTTCCAGCTACTTGGCAGTTGAATTGTCATCTGATCTTAACAGGTTGAAACTGTGGTGGCCAGGAGCACGCCATAACCCTAAAGCCTGGGTGACACAATGAAAAAGTGACCACTTTTCGTTAATATCTGACAATCTACCCCATCTCGAATACGAGTCTTGGGGATCCATGCCTTCCTAGGTTTCACAGTCACAAGGGAACATTCATTTATAATGTAATGAACTCATGGTGAGAACTATTCATGGCAGCTTAGAAGCATGAATGAAGAGAACAGGGAGAAACCTGTGTTGTATAGGGAAGCAGTGTTTATCAGAGTTCCCTGAATACCACAAGAAGAACAAACACCAAGTTGAAATGAACTCATAAGGCAGGAGTATCACAAGTAGAGAAGTAAAGGTTGGCAAATTCTAAAATCATGACATTCGAGAAAAAATAGTGGACACAGCACCTACTTGGGACACATGGACCTGAGAACCAGCCATTTCTTCCTCTTCCTCTCCTTCACTGGGATGTGGTCTCAGGTGAGATTATCTGGACATGTTACACCTACATGTTGAGGAAAAAACTTTTTACAGATTAAATTTATTATTATTATTTTTTGATTTGCAGTGGCATGCATGCTCACTGCCACCCCAGTTTCAAACTGCTGGATTCCAGCCACCCTTCTGCCTCAGTCTTCCAAGGAGCTGGAACTACAGGGGTGTGCTACAACACCTGGCTAATTTTTTTATTTATTGTAGAGATGAAGTCTCACAAAGTGTTCAGACCTGGTCTTAAATTCACAGGCTCAGGCAATCCACTCGCCTCAGCCTCCCCAATTGTTGGAATTACAGGCTGAACTATTGAGTCTGACCACTTAATTTATTTTTTAAGAGAGGGTCTCACCGTCACCATGGCAGAACAAACACAGTATGGACGTGAATCTCCATAGCAGTCTGGGATGTGGGTACTAAGTGTCCTCTAGTTCCTAGGATTTACATGAAGGACCCAGGCTATTTCTTCTTGTTTTTTTATCAATGATTTTAAAATAAAGTGTATCAAATAGAAATCTTTCGCTTCTCTCTAATCTACTTTCTAAATAAATTATACTTCCAATCTAAACATAAAAGAGTATCAAATAAATACTACATACCAGAAGATGGGAGGGATATAGAAAGGAAGGGTGGAGTGTAGTTCAAGAGGGAGTTTTCACTATTGTGTTTTTACCTTTTAATAATTTGAGGAGCAATTTCTGGATTTAAAAGAATGAAAAACAGCTGGGTGGGATGGCTCCAGAAACACAGGTGTTCATAAAAAAAAAAAAAAAAGCAGTGGAAACCCCTAACACAGTTATTTGCTCCCATTTATCCGCTTTTGGTGGGGGAAAATGGCGACCACCCACTTGTGAGGGAAACTGGGAGAAGCTACCCAAAACCCGACCTCTTCGGATCAGTCCTGTGATGGTAGATTTCAGGGTGGAGAGAGACATGGTTGAGGCTTAGAAGAGGGTGGATCTGGCAGGGATGGAGCAAGGAGTGAGCCTGATAGGATTCTCATATCATTGCCTCTGGGGTGTTGCCAGTCTGTATTTCCTAAGCCTGACCAAGGGAAACTTGTCTACCAGTATGTGTATAATTTTAATCCATTAAAATCACTTCCTTCCTTGTCCACTTTATAACATGTCATAATGAGCAATTTCACCAAAAGTCATCAGGCTTTGCCAGGACAATAATATTAGAAGCTGGAGTTTTTCTAATAAAGTAAAAACAACAGAAATAGCAGTAATGAAAACACAACTCTTCTGTCCATGAGCGGTCCTTCAGGCAGTGACATCAGAACTCACAAAAACAACATAAGGGAAGGTCCCAAATGAGGGCCAAGCCCCCCAAATGCCCCTTTTATGTTCTGACCACATGGTGTTAAATTCATTTACCCATGTAAAAAAGATGAAAAGTTTCTGAGCTGCAGACCTTGACCTCCTCATCTGTTTTTCCAGAGACCATGTGACATGGAGGTAACTGATTTATCAGTTTGCTTCGCCAGACCTCCTCCTCGAGCTTCACCTGACTACCAGGAAACTGGAGCAAATCTTATCTGGGTACCAATCCTCGTGCCAATCCATGGCGTGTTCGTGGAGGGTTTTGTTATTTAAAGTCAACACAAAATAAATAATCCATTTAAAGTATTAATTTGGCTTCTTTAGATCACATCACTCAACCCACTCAGACGTTCTATAAGAAAAATAAAAATCAAGCTGGGCTCAGTGGCTCAGCCTGTAACCTCGCCCCTTGGGAGGCTGAGGTGAGTGGATTTCCTGAGCCCACGGGTTCGAGACCCGCCTGGGCAACTTGGTGAGACCTCATCGCTACAATAAAAAAATCAAAAAAAATTAGGTGGGTGTGGTAGCGCGCACCTGTAGTTCCAGCTACTTGGAAGGCTGAGGTGGAAGGATCGCTTGAGCCCAGCAGGCCGGGAGCGGCCACTGCACTCCAGTCTGGGCGACAGAGTGAGACTCCAACTCAAAAAAAAAAAAAAAAAGGCAAGTAAAAGGAAAGTAGCCCAGGGAAGCAGCCTGCTTCAGTCACAGCCACAGGGAACTGAGTACTCAGGAAGCTCCTCGCGTTCTCAAGCTTGGGGATCCTTCTTTCTGCGAGACACAGCCCAGGGAGGCTGATGCCAGGTAGTGGCAAAGGGAAACCTGAGCAGCTAGGAACTTCATTTTGGGAGGGCCACACTCTACCATCCACTCCTCTCAGCATCAAAAGGCTCTACCCTTCCCAAAGTCACCAGAGACCAGAAGTCGCCTGGAGTCCGTTTAAGATGCTAACCTGTGATAATTTTTTTCTGACACCAGTTGTGCGGTCTGCCGGACCCAGCCACTCCTCCAACACCAAGTGGTTGTGCCACACTTCAAGCCTGTCACCATCCAGAGTTAGCAGAGACTCCACAAGTTCAGGGCGCAGTCCCATAACACCGCCCCAATGCAGATGCCAGTCGCAAATCCCAGGGGCCATCTGTGCTTGTGAGCAATTGTCTGGAAGTCGGGGACTCCCATAGTCCCTGCTGGAGTGCAATAATTTGACGGAATATTTGCAGAATTGAGCAAGAGCATTTCACCTCACTCCACCAGTTAAAACGGACACAACTCGGAAACAGTCCAGGAAAATGATGTAGAGGGCAAGGGACAGGGGAAGGGGAGACGGGGCCCAAATGTCTGCAGTTCTAAGCCAGCTCTTAAGCTCAGTTCCCTTTGCCCCCCCAATGAATAAAAAACAAACAAAAAGACACACAGTCTAAGATGGGTGTTTCAGACGCCGGCACATCCTCTTACCAGTTTTTTTTGTTTTTATTTTAAGATTGGAATCTCACCTCATCACTCAGGCTGGAGTGCAGAGGCATGCTCACAGTCACCACCAAGACCATCTTCTGTGCTCAGGCCATCCTTCTGCCTCTCCCACCAAGCAGCCAGAACTTACAGGCGTGAGCTACCACGTCTGGCCAATTTTTTGATTTAGAGATGAGGTCTCCTCAAGTTGCCCAGGCTGATCTCGAACCCGTAAGCTCAGGCAATCCACTCGTCTTGGCCTCAGAAAGTGCTGGGATTACTGGCTTAACCACCGCACCGGCCATCTTCTGTTTTAGTGGCACTCCTAAATAAAGTGACACCCCTTGCCCCAACTCCTTCTTTCAACATACTGGCTGTCCTGTGCTGAGCACAATGGGGTTGTGACCTGATTACACAAACTGCCAACGACCCTGATTACAGACCCAAGGGGAAATTTTTACCTGGAGAGTCCAAATAAGACAACTGCTTAGCTGTTTCCACCAGCAAACACTGTGGCTGGTTTCCCCCATTTTGGTCCAAATAAAGCTCAGCTGTTTCCCTTGATACCAATAAATCAAAGCGGCAGGGAACTGACAGAAAGAAGTTTATTTCTGAGTTCGAATCCAGAGAAAGAAGCGCACTCGAGGTCTTTCTAAAATGGTTCTGCTTGGTCAGGCTCGGTGGCTCGGCCTATAATCCCCGATTTGGGGAGGCCGAGGCAAACGGATTTGGGTGAGCGCACGGGTTCCCACCAGTCTGGGAAACTTGACGAGACCTCGTCTCTACAATAAATCAAAGACAAGCCGGGTGCGGTAGTGCACGCCTGTAGTTCAGGATATTTGGAAGGTTGAGGAGGAAGGATCCCGGAGCCCAGCAGGTGGACACTGGGGTGGCCATGAGTATGCCACAGCACTACAGCCTTGGCGATAGTTTGAGACTCCAACGGAAAAAAATAAAAAAAGAAATATGTTTCTTTCTGAGTTTGAATCAAGGAGACAATGTCCAACTCGAGGTCTTTGTAAAATGTTTCTGCTTGGCGGGTCTCGGTGACTCAGCCTGTAATCCCAGCAATTCGGGGGGCAGAGGTGAGAGGACGGCCTAAGCCCACGGGTTCGAGACCTGCCTGGGCAACTTAGAAGACCTCATCTCCACAATAAATCAAGAAAAATTAGCCGGGCCTAATGGTGCAACTCTGTGGTCCCAGTTTCCGGGAAGGCTGAGGTGGTAGGATAGCCTAAGTCCAGCAGGTCGAGGCTGCGGTGGCCATGAGTGTGTCACTGCCATTCAACCTGGGTGACAGAGAGAGATTCCTACTCAAAAAAAATTAAGCCGGGCTCGGTGGCTCAGTGGCTTAACCTGTAATCCCACGCCTTTGGGAGGCTGAGGGGAGTGGATTGCCTGAGCCTAGGGTTCCAGACCCGCCTGGGTAACTTGGCAAGACCTCATCTCTACAATAAATCAAAAATCAGGCCGGGAACGGCCACTGCACTCCACAATGGGCGACAGAGTGAGACTCCCATTCAAAAATAAAAAAAGAAAGTAAGAGAACACTAGGGGACTCTTACTCAAGTGCTCAGGAATGTGGAGGAGTGCTTGAACCCCGCCTTGCCCTTCTCTAGGGGCAGTGGAGAAAAGGAGGACCGTTCGTGGGTCTCTGCATCAACTCTGCCCCTTCTCAAACCTTTCTCCCCAGGCATTCTGGGATCGCCAAGCCACGAGCCCTGGCTGGGCTCGGGATTCACATTCCGCTGCTGACCCAAAGTGACTCCTTCCCATTGTGAAGGCGCCTCCGTGTGACCTTCGGGAGGGAAGGGGGCGGGGGACAGGCCACTTCTCTCCCACCAGTCCCACATGTATGTGGGATCCTGCGTAGGGCCGCTCCCTCTTGGCGCCCCGCACACCCCGAGCAGGGCTGAGAGAAGATTCCCAGAAAGGGATCTCACGGGTGAGGTTGCCCTGGATACAAGACGCCAGGTCGCGTCCCAGATCCACATGCATCAAGAGAATGGGGCCTTGCCACCGGCGGGACTGCTCCAGCCCGCTGCAGCTGGATCATCCGGGTCCATCCGCCTTTCCCCTCTCCCACCCGGTCCCATACTCACCATCTCCCGACTTCTGGGTGTCTCGGCGTCCTTCCTACAGATTTCCAGAACCTGAAGGTCACAGGGCGACAGACGCTGCAGCAGAGACACCACAGACACCTACAGAGCACGACAGAGTAGCACGGACTATCGAACTCTGCGCCCAGGCGCAGGAGGTAATGGCCCTGTCCGCACCGGAAGCTCCGCCTGCTCTTCCGGATCGTATTTGATTGGGTAGTACCACCATGCCATCCGCTGATAGGATAAGCTTCCAGAGCCCACCCATCAGGTTTTGAGTGACAGGAGAGGCAGTCAGCCATGGTGTCTTTGAGTCAAGAAAAGCAGATTTCTTTCTTTTGAGATATAGTCTCACTCTGTCGCCCAGGTTGCAATGCAGTGGCACTCTCACGGCCACGCCAGGGTCGGCCTCCGGGGTTCCGGCGATCCTTCTGCCCCAGCCTTCCAAGTAGAGGGAATGAAGGGGCGCGCTACCACGCCGGGATAATTTTTTAACTTATTGTAGAGACGAGGTCTCGCCAAATTTCCTAAGTTGGTATCGAACACGCGGGTTCAGACAATCTACTCGCCTCGGTCTCCCAACGCGCCTGGATAACAGGTAAAGCCACCGAGCCCAACAAAGAGCAGGCTTTTGCATGCAGCATTTTGAAGCTGAGAGTCCTTCCTCCCACCAGCACCTGCTCATGAATGGTGACATTCGTCTTGACACTGTTTATAATAATATATTCATTTACGAATAATATCATACAGCACATATAGGTATGTTATTCATAAATGGAAGCAATATACTGACAATTATTTTAAGTTTCAGATTTTATAAGTGAAAGGGTAAACTGAGGCAAGGTGGGCCGTGCCGCAGTGCTTAAGCAAGCTTGCAGTACAGAAGAAAGGAAAGTGTTTTTTTGCTTGTTTTTCTGTTTTTGAGTCGGAGACTCACTCTTTGCTGAGCATGGAGGGCAGTGTCATGCTCATGGCCACCGGAGTGTTGACCTACTGGGTTCAGGCGATTCTGCCTCAGTCTTCCAAGTAGCTGGAACTACAGGCAAATGCCACTACGCCTGGCAATTTTTAAAATTTTATTGTAATGATGAAATCTTGCTATGTTGCCCAGGCTGGTCTTGAACCTATTGGCTCAGGTCATCCTCTCATCTCGACCTCCCAAAATACTAGGATTATAGGCATGAGCCCCACCATGCCTGACCTGAAAGTAAACATTTTTATTCACCTTTCACAGATGTAAAGGTAGCCGGCACTCAAGAGAGTGTGGCATGGCAGGCTGGAAGTCAGGAATATTTAAGGCCTCCAAAGTAAGGCTTTGACTTATGGAGGGGGGTTAGACGTGGAGAAAGTCTGGTCCGAAAGGAGCATCCAGAGTTGCATTCTTTGGTTTCCACAGCGGCCTCATGAATATAGTATCTTGACATTGCCAGGCATCAACATCGCATCCACCTCAGGTGTTGGACCAGGGTTGTCATGGTTGAGTAATACCTGGACGTCATCATGGGTAACTGACAATAATGTATTGATATGAAATCCTGGAAGATAGGTTATTAGTAAGTCTGGACATGCTTAAAGGGTTTTGTGTAATCACTGGTATCTATAACCAAAGCATTTTCTCTCTTTTTAAATATTTATTGTAGAGATGAGGTCTTGCCTAGTTGCCTGGACTGTTCTTGAATTTGTCAGCTTAGGCCATCCACTTATCCCTGCCTCCCAAAGTGCTGGGATTACAGGTTGAGTCACAGAGACCAGACAGCCAAAATGTGTTCTAGCTAATGATTATAGCACAAAAGGACGTGTGGCCCATGCAAGCTGTACTGCATTAAACTAGATATATCCTATGTTTCTAGGGATTCCTTTTCTTAATACATTCCTTGTCTCTAGGTCTTATGAGGAGGCAGATTGAGCTTTCACAAGGGAGGCAATCCTCTTAGACAGCAATGTCCCAAGAAAACGCTAGCTATGCATGGCATTTAAAATGTAGCCACAAATTTAAAAAGGAAGAGAAACAAGTGAAATTAATTGTAATTGACTTAGTTGAATATATTCAAAATAATACCATCTTAATATGAAATCAAAAAAGTGTTAATAAAGTTTCTTTTGGGAACTATATCTTTGAAAATCACAAAAAAAAGACATGATTATCTTGATTGTCACATAGCATATTTGATGCACAATTAGAGACTAAAGAGAAAAACATACTTGAAAATTGCTCTGTAATTTAAGCTTCCACTATATCTCATTTTAGACCAGATTATTACAAACCCCATAGGCCCATGTAGCTCATGGCTGCAACACTGACATGCAACTGGGAGGTCTCTGACTCCCCTGACCTCAGAGAGGTGAAGGGCCTGAACAATTCTTTTCTTGCAGAGACTAATGCCCCTTCCTACCATAATTTCTTTTCAGACTCAAGGGTGACAAAAAAGATGCCTAACCACATGAGCCCCACTGCCCATAGTGGGAACTCACTCACCTTCCAGAAACCCGAGTGTACCAAGTGTACGAAAGTGCGACCTAAGCTGGTCCGTTTTCAAGACTAAGTAGATATCTCTGGGTGGAGAATTACTACCAGCCAAACTTCCCTAATGGTTTGAAGATGTGACATGGTCCATGTATCTTAGCAAGCAGGATTTTGAGAGAGGGAAAAACTACCCAGAAGGCCTTTCCAGGATAGTCACCCCCCCCCCACCAGCATAGCCCAGCAAGGAAGTCTGCCAAAACTAGATTCTGACCCAATGCCTCACAAACCCACCAACAGGGAAGGGTTATGACACTTTATGGAATCTGGCACCTAACAAGGGAAATAAAAAAAACTAGGTGACCCTCAGTAACGTTGTAACCCCATGGCACTCAGCCAATGAAGAAATGGGGCAAGGACTTGCACACTAGGGAATAAATTGCTTGCTCTAACCATTCCCTGTGTGCTTGCTTACCAGACACCTATACTTGCAAGACCTGCTATTAAAGTCTCAGTTCTGGCTGAGCTCAGTGTCTCAGCCTGTAATATCAGCACTTCTGGAGGCCTAGAGAGTGGATGGCTTGAGCCCATGGGGTTTGAGACCAGCCCGGACAATTTTGGGAGACCTAGTCTCTACAAGAAATAAAAAAGTAGATGGGCATGGTAGCCTGTAGTTCCACCTACTTGGAAGACAAATGCTGAAGGATCACCAGGACCCAGCACCTTTCATATGACCCAGCAATTCCCTATTGGGAATATACCAGAGTAATTCAAATGATTCTACAAAAAAAAAAAACAACTTAGGTTTTAACCAATACACTGAAAACACTTTAAGCACTTCATAAAATACAGCAAAAACACTTTAAATACTTAACTTTCAAGGGTAGCAGAAATTTTCAGGAAGAGATTAGATCACAACTGCTCCCAGAAGGGGTGGGGAAACGTGAAGCCTCAACAAAAACGTAAGAGGGAGGTATCCCAGAGGAGAACACTAAGACTGTGAGTGGATATTATAAATGTGGAAAACTAGGACATTGTAAGAGAGAATGTCATGTGGAAGACAGAAGAAATGATGTTCCTCTCATGTCCTTTGATGAGGATTAGGGTGATCAGAGATTCCTTCTGAATAAGTTCAACCAGGAACCCTTGAGAAATTTAATGGTAGGACCTGAATTAGGTGGATGATTAGGAAAAATATATATTCGTATCCTGGGTAAAAGGGGAAGGGTTTCATGTTCTAATATTTAAGAAAGTTGTACTAAGATCAGGGTCAGAAAAAATGGAGTGGTCATTCTCACATGTCCCTGAAGCAAGTAGCAACCTCTTGAATTGAGACCAGATGGTTAGGCTAGTCTTAGGACTAGGAATAGAGAAGGGACAAATAAAGGTGATGAGAGGCTTCCTAACTAAAGGAAGAAGAGAGGAAAATCGACACCTTTGTAAAGTGGTTACAGATTGCGGCTAAAATAGAAGATGATGGGGGGGCACTAAAAATTACCCCATTACAAGTTAGATTGAAGCAGCCAGGGGAAATAACTTGTAGAAGACAGTACCCCATTCCCACTGAGGGTACACGATGTTTACAGACAGTGATTGAGGGCCTTATAAGGGATGGAATACTGGAGCCATATAACACCCCTGTTCTTGCAGTTAAAACGTTTGATGGGACCTATCAGTTAGTACAAGACCTAAGCACTATAAAACAGATTGTTCAGGCCCAACAACCTGTGATCCCTCAACTCTACTCCCCTCAGCAAAATTTCCTATACACATACTTCCTCTCCCTTTTGTAAGAAGCTAGCTGGTGCCGGGCTTGATGGTTCAGCCTGAAATCCCAGCACTTTGGGAGGCTGAGGGGAGAGGATTGACCAGATCCCAGGGTTTTGAGACCAACCTGGGCAAGTTGGCGAGACTTCGTCTCTTCAATAAATTACAAAACCTAGCCGGCCATGGTGGCTACGTCTGTAGTTCCAATTATTTGGAAGGATTGCCTGAGCCCAGCAGGTTGAGGCTGTGGTCGATGGGAGTGTGCCACTGCACTCCAGCCTGGGGCAAAAAGGGTGAGACGCCAACTCAAAATAAATAAATAAATAAATAATGAAGGGAGAGGAAAAGAAGGGAATGGTAGACCATGATTGTCTAGACGTCATTGAATATCAGAGCAAAATCATACCAGACTTATGGAAAGTCCCATTAGGTGATGGGGCTAGGCTGTTCACAGGAAGGTCCTCCCAAGTAATACAAGGAAAAAGGTGTTAGGGTACGGAGAGGGTGAGGTTGGAGAGGCGCCGGGCGGTGCAGCACCGCTGGGGCTGGCAAGCCGGGGGTGATTGCTGGGAACCCAGAGATCCGAGTACATGCAAAGAATTGCAACACAAAAAAAGGTTAAGAAGAAAAAGTTTATTTAAAAGTAAATTAGAGAAAGAGAAGAAAGAAAAACGATTCACCTCCCAAAGGCAGGAGAGGGGGACAAAGCCAGGAAGCATGGCGACAGCCATAGCTCGAAGAGCACATGGTGACACCAGAGTCTAGCAAGGCAGAGGCCGCTGGTTGCTTGTGGTTGAGTCCTTTTAACCATTCCCCTTGATGGGGGAAGATCATTAAGGTGATTGGGTGTTGGTCTGCTTCCACATCATCACAAAGGGGCAGATAAGCGCAGGTACCGATGATGTCAGGTGATGGACAGCAGGCACATGGGTGGGTTAGTCACATGATTGCTGCCATGGTGTGCCTTATCTGTGTCACATAGGTCACATAGGGCTGATTAGGTTAACCCTGGGATGGGGGAGGGAAGGTTTCCTGCAAGAGACTTGTTAGACATTTGCAATTCACAAACTCAGACATTTGCAATTCACAAACTCTTATGACTTTGGCCTTGACAAGGAATCAAAAGTTTACTAGAGATAATTGTGCTAAACCATGAATGGTTCAGCTGTCCTGGTCTTGCATCTGAAGGAGATTTGCCTAGGGGGGATGGGATAGGCTGCTGTTTGTCCTGCAGTAGAATGTCTGAATGCTTTCTAATGGGTACACTGAGGCAAAAAGACTAAAGAATAAGCTAATTTTCTTCTAGGTATCCATAGGTACCTTTCAAAAGGCACAATGGATATGCAGTCACTGATGGAAGGCAAGAGTCCATATGTGAGAAGGGCCAATAACATAATACTTGGTCTGCACAATCAGTCATTAATTTCCTTGTGAAACTTTTACAACTGAGTAATGAGAAAATTGATTGCCCACACAGCAAAAGGTCAAATTCTGAGTTCTTTAGTAGCCGGTGGCCAAGAGGGGGCATGCACCATGAAAATCTCTCGACACCAAGTAAAACATTCAGGATTTTTTTTTACAGACAAACTGAGGAATTACAGAGACAGAACATCTGGCTTTGGGTTAGGCAAGGTTAGGCAGAAGTATAACTCAGATAATGGTGCAAAGCTGTGGGGGCTGATTACACGCAAACTCTAAAAATGTTGCATCAGCCACACAGGGGTTTAGGCAAACAAAATGGAGTTTTATAACAATATGGAGTTTTAACAATTTTGAAAGTAAAATCATTGATATTAAAGCTCAAATATTTTGAACACTGCAAATACATTAAACACTTCATTATCCCCATTAGTTGTTCATAAGACAAAGCATTGACTCGTTTCTTTGTATAAGGCTATATGATTTCAACATAGATGGCCAGAACCAAAAGGCTGGCACCTGTATTAAATTAAAAAATTACTTTGGGTTCCAGGCACCCTAATATTTACCTGGGGGAGTTTTCAGGGTGATGGTAAACCAGTGCCAGGCAGCTTAGCAGATTTTCAGGCCTTCATAAGTGGCCACTATTTGTGACCCAAGTATTTTTTTTCTTCTCTTCAGAAGAGAGTGCACCTGCTTTCAGTGGCTTTCTGGCCTGCATGATGGACAAGTTCCTTATAGGGCAACTATGCTTCTAGTGCCCCCATAGCAATGGACACCATCCCCTTATTAGGTTTGTTTTTACCAGGTTTCCAATGGGCGCTTGGAGTTTGGGATGCCAACTGCGACTGCCAATTGGGTTGTGTCTTTGCCCTTCTGGTTCTGCTGCCCTGTATGTTGGCACTATTAGTTTTGGTTACAAAAAACTTATCTAGCACTTTAAATATTGAATTTTAAACATTTTAATACATTAAGCATTGTAAACACAGCACTGTAAACATATTAGATATTGCAAATATTTCATTTCCCCCTTTCAGTTGTTAGTGAGTCAAAGCGTTAACTCTTTTGTCAGGGGAAAGAGGTTGCAAAGGAATTTTAAGTTTTAAAATTTTACAGTTGATATTTGTCTTTTCACACAGTGAACAATCTGATTTAATATGCAGGGTCCCATGAGTAAAGCAAGGAGTATAAGTATAATAGAGTCCAGCCAGCTGGGAATAAGAGTTGTTACCCATGGCTTCCAATTAAATAGGGACTAGAACCAGCATTTATTATTTTCTAAATTCCTTTTTTGTTTTGTATTCTATCTCAGACTTTTTGGAGAGTGCTTTGAATGACTCTTGATTTGTTGGCATAGAAACAACAATTTTCTTTAAGGACCACATAGAGTCCCCCTTGGGATAAGAACAGTAAGTCTAGGCCTCTACCCAAGAGGTTACCTGGTCGTGGTGTTGGTCTATAGCAGATTGAATATTTTTTAGGTCATTATTGGTGTGTTGCATAAAATTAGATTAACCTAGTTCTCCACGAAGCAGAGCAGCATTTCCAATTGCTGCTGATCCTGCTATGCTAATTCTGACTATGGCTGGTATTAGCAAAGGAACAGCTTGGTTTTGTTTTTTTTTTTACAAGCAATTGGAAAACCAGGTGGATTAAGTAAGAGGACTCTGTTGGGGCCACTATAAGCATATACTTGAGGCAGCACATAAACAGAAATATATAGAGTAGGTTGGTTGAGTGACCCTTTGGTAATAGCACATTTTGTAAGTCCTGTGGAACTAGCAAACCAGGTGCTGACAGGGGCTATATAGACCATGGACTTGGCCATGGTCTGAGTAAGAGATAGGTTACAAATATTAGAGAATGAAGATGGGTTAAATTAAAAACCTGGAGTCATAAGATTAGCTTTGCCAGTTATATCTCCCACTGTAACATGCATTATTTCTGGAAAGCATTAATTTTGTCAGCATCTCCAATAATGTCAGGCTCAGCCCAAATTCCTAATAATGAGGGAAACTTGGGTTTAAGTAAAGCCAGCAGTCTGAGGCCAATTGGGGCATAGTGGTGTTAAGCAAACAGTGCATACTTGTTAACATAGGAAAAAGAACAGGGGGTTGGTGGCCCAAGTGTAGAAGTGGTCAAGATTAACTCGAGGGTTGCTGGGGTGTTCCTGGGGTAGTGGCTTGGTTGGCAGAAGGCAGAGACTGGGGTCGAATCTGTAGGGGTGACGGTGGCAGAATTTCATGGTAATTGTATAAAGGGTTTTTTATTTCTGCCAATGACTATAGGGGTTTGGCTGGATGGTTAGTTGTTTTTTTTTTTTTTTTTTGAGTTGGAGTCTCACTCTGTCGCCCAGACTGGAGTGCAGTGGCCGCTCCTGGCCACCGCAGCCTCAACCTGCTGGGCTCCGGCGATCCTTCCGCCTCAGCCTTCTGAGTAGCCGGAATTACAGGCATGTGCTACCACGCCCGGCTGATTTTTTGATTTATTGTAAAGATGAGGTCTCGCTGCCCAGGCAGGTCTCGAACCCGCGGGCTCAGGCAATCCACTCACCTCAGCCTCCCAAAGGCGCGGGATTGGGTGGCTATTAAAGGTTCTTTACCATTATATTTTGAATAAAGCACCATGATCTTTGCCTGCTACACAGAGTTGTATCCCCCAAGAGTTACCTGCCATCCAAGGAACATACATCTTGGTTTCCTAAGGGGGAAACACAATAGTTGCTCTTAGTTTTTTGTTGTTTTTGTTTTTGTTTTTTTGAGTTGGAGTCTCACTTTGACGCCCAGACTGGAGTGCAGTGACCGCTTCCGGCCACCGCAGCCTCGACCTGCTGGGCTCCAGCGATCCTTCCTCCTCAGCCTTCCAAGTAGCCGGAATTACAGGCATGTGCTACCACGCCCGGCTAATTTTTTGATTTATTATAGAGATGAGGTCTCGCTGCCCAGGCGGGTCTCGAACCCGCGGGCTCAGGCAATCCACTCACCTCAGCCTCCCAAAGGCGCGGGATTACAGGCTGAGCCACCAGAGCCCGGCTGCTCTTAGTTTTCAAAGCAAATCTCTGCCCATGAAACGGTATGGGCAGTCAGAGACTATTAGAAATGGCTGATAACCCATTTGTGACCTAAATCAGCCATTCTGCTGGAGGTAAACTTGCAGTTTGTTATTGCACCTGTTACCCCTTGAACAGAAATTTGTTTTTGGACATAGGTCCCAATGGTGACTTTAGGACTGAATATTCCCTCTGGGTTTCCACCAAAAGGTGGACTGGGTGGCCCCCAGTAGTGGTGGTTACTAGGCTCTTGGGGGGGTCTAAAGAAAAAAAGCCCTGGCTTCCTCAGTCCAAGTCATCTGCTGTTTCACCAGCGGAGGGCAGGACTAGTACTGACTTACAGTCCTCTGTCGTTGGGTGACAAGGGCTATGTTTTACCCAATGGCCCAGTTCCTTGCAACATGCACATTGACTTTTGGCTAACTGGATACGTCCAGTATTTCCAGCCCTTTCCTAGAGCCTTCTTTTGTTTTATGTGTTGATCTTATACCTGGTTGAGAAGGTTGAGAGGCCTGAATGGCAGCAACTACTGTCTTTGTTGTTTTACTGCTCTGTCCACTCTTTGGGCTTTTTGTTTCTGTTTCTTGGCATCATAGTTATTGTAAACTTTCTGGACCATATTGAGCAGTTAAGAAATACTCATTCCTGCAAAGCCCTGAAGTTTTTGTAACTTTTTCTGGATGTCCAGAGTCGCCTGTGTCACAAATGCTAAATTAATGGCTTGAGCATTCTTAGGTGCTGAGGGGTCAAAAGGGGTGTAGGTATGGAACACTTCCTGAAGATTCTCAAGAAATGTCCCTAGTGACTCCCTGGGACCCTGAATTATCTCAATAGTCTTAGACAGATTCATAGGTTTTCAAGCTGCTTCCTTTAAACCAGTTAATAGAGCCCAGTAATAAGTCTCTAATGCTCTGGACCCTGCTGAAGTGTTTAGATACCAGTCTGGCTGGAAGGAGGGAAAAACTTTAGCTACCATTTTCTGGTTTTCCTCCTCCATACCAGCAGTTGAAGCTAGTACAGACTTTTTAACTCAGAGGTAAGAAGAGTTATGAGGAGTTGTTAACAATCATCCCAAGTTGGGCAGTGGGTCCACATGACCCACTCCATTAATTCTGTCAGAGACCACTCCATTAATTTAGTGAGAAAATGCTGGATTTTGGTGTTTCCAATTGTACAAATCTGAGGAGGAGAAAGCGGCATAAACCGAGACTTGCTTCCTGGGATGCTCAACATGGATCTCCTGGAGGGATAGGAGAGGTGCCAGATCAGTCCGAGAACAGAGATGGGTAGCCAATGGCAGAGAAGTAAAGGGGAAGGTGGAAGAAGTGATGGTGGGTGAGGATGCCTGAGGATTTTATGGTGGAGGTTTGGAGTTAGAAATAACCAGGTCTTCAAAAGGATCCTAAGTAGAAGGAGGCAAAACAGGATATAGCACAGCTGAGATAGGGGTTAAGGAAAATGGACAAGGGGAAATACTAGAAGGTGCAGGTTACAATTTAGAGGTTTAAAAACAGGGACGTGACTAGAAGTTCCAACGGAACATGACTTAAACCATGGGGGTGGATTTCAGCTCAACTTTAACCCTTCATGTATATAGGGAAACTCATCAGGATGACCAGGAGGCCCTGTAATGACCTTCCAAAGAGATTGAGTTACATCCACATCCAGTGACCCTGTAGAGGGCCACCCAACATTAAATGCAGGCCAGTCAATTTTACAGAGGGACTGAGTCTGCCTTTTGAAAGGCAGACTCGGTAGTTCTCAGCAAATTCAACAGAAAAGTTTTTTATCATGCAGTCCAGGGGACAAGGGGTTTGAGAAATCTGTGACCTCATGTTATTAAATGAAAAGAATGAGATAGAGAAATTCAAACAAGGAAAGGAAAAAATAAATTGTGCCTAGTCAACTAAAGAATTTAGCATATACAGCAGGCAATTCTATATATTCTTAATATCATAAGACAGGAATTCTAACAGATTGGGAGAAACAATATGTAGGAAACCAGCCAGAGTAGGTTTATATTAGAGGATAGTGTAGACATAGGATAGAATTGGCAAGCAATTTTTATCTTTGAACAGCACTAATGGATTTCAGTTAAAATGTGCTGCTTGTGGAGGGAGCTCCTGTTGGCCGTGACATCACCAGTCATTTCCCTGTCTCTTACCTGTCTTGGTTTTACCCTCTGAGTGCTGAAAGCATTCAAAGGGGTCCTGGGGCACTGAGTGGCCAGTCCTTATATGCACAACCCAGATGGGGCAGCCCTCAGGAACACTGAGAGACTTTTTCAGCTTCCAGATGCTCTGCCTCTAGGATGTATTTCCAACCCTCTAATCACCGTTTCCAGAATCTGGTGTGGATTTAGGTCCGTTGAGCATCTGATCAAGCCTGGGCTCTTCTGTAGCCCACAGGGTCCTTTATGACTAGGGTGTAGAGGTCCCTATGAGGTCCTTACACATCATGGGAGTTGATCCGTGACACCTTCACAAGTCGCTCAGTCACCTAAGGGAGTCTGTTTGGAGACCCAAGTGCCTCTTATCTTTGACTCAAACCAGAGTCTGTGTTCATAAGAGCAGAGATCTCTATTTCCCTGGGGGATTTTTGCTGCCACATAAATATTGTACGAACAAAAGGGAGGCAGTGAATCTTAGGAAAATGCAAAATGACATAAGGAAACAGTTGCTAATCAACAAGAAAACAGAGTTGGAGATTATAATGCCAAAGTAGACTTCAGACCAAAAAGGCATTGAGTGAGACAAGAAACAATTATCCAGGAAACACAGAAACACATCAACATAAGAATAACAAAGCAGCTGGCTTTTTAGCAAATTCACGTGCAAACAAGGGCACTGATGGGATAGTTCAGCATTCCTCAGAGTGGGTCCAGAGAGCCAACATAAGAAAGTCTCCCTTTCCACTCTTGACAATTAATTATTGGGAATTACAAATGGCTGTTATCAATTTGCATAGAAACTATATTTTCTTTCTTTCTTTTTTTTTTTTTTTTTTGAGTTGGAGTCTCACTCTGTCACCCAGACTGGAGTGCAGTGACGGCTCCCAGCCACCGCAGCCTCGACCTGCTGGGCTCTGGGGATCCTTCCATCTCAGCCTTCCAAGTAGCTGAAACTACAGGCGGCGCTACCACGCCCGGCTAATTTTTGATTTATTGTAGACATGAGGTCTCGCTGCCCAGGCGGATCTCAAACCCGCTGCCTCAGGCAATCCACTCACCTCAGCCTCCCAAAAGCATGGGATTACAGGCTGAGCCACCGAGCCAGGCTACAAACAATACTTTCAATGGCAAAGGAAATTTAATCAAAACTAAATCCATCCCAGATTCTGAAAGGAGGGAAAAAGAAAGCTTAAGATACATCAGATACTGGATCAGAGCTCCAAAACACAGTGGCAGGGTTCTGAAATTAAGTACAGAAACAAAGTTATGGCTCATTTCTACCAACACCTTGGGTCCCCAAAAGGTCCCAAGGAAGCCTCATCAGACTATGTTTCCCTTGTACAAATACAGGTGATTACCAGATAAGCAGTGCAGTATATTGATTCTTACCTCCTGGAGAATTCGGAAAGACTCAGATTCTTGTTTTTGGCAAGAGGGGCCCCTGCAGTCATTCCTGCCCCTCAAGCCTGATGAGAGATTATGGGGCCCTGGAACAAGACCTGTAGGGTGCCTCCCCTATAACTTACCCATGAAGCTGGAGGGAGCTGGAGAGTGGCTGCTTCTCAAGCCTGGTGAATTTCGATGGGCAATTTCCCTGGGGGCTCCAAATGTTGTAACCGAGTAATGAGAAAATAGATTGCCCACACAGCAAAAGGTCAAATTCTAAGTCTTATAATAGCTAGAAGTCGAGAGGGGGCATGCACCACCAAAATCTCTCAACCCCAAGTAAAACTTTCAGGGGTATTTTATAGGCAATCTGAGGAATTACAGAGATAGATCATCTGGTTTTGGGTTAGGCAAACGTAGGCAGGGGTATAACTCAGATAAGGGAGGGCACTGGCAGGGTACAGGGTTGTGGAGGTTCAATACTCACAAACTCTAAAAACATTGTTTCAGCCACACAGGGGTTTAGACAAACAAAATAGAGTTTTATAACAAAATGGAGTTTTAACGATTTGAAACTAAAGTCATTAATATTAAACCTCAAATATTTTGAACACTGCAGATACGTTAAACACTTCAAATCAAGAGAATACCAACTACAGTACTCCAAGTATGTCTTTGTGTGGTACCTACCTTTAGAAAACTTTGGACAGATAGAGGCCTCATACACAGTAAGGGGAAAGGACTAATACATGGGGAATTAAAGAGGTTTCTTTTTTTTGGAGTTGGAGTTATTAGGGTACAGACGGACAGGGTGAGGGTGTAGAGGGGTGCAACAGAGAGGGGCACAGCACCACTGGGGCTGGCAAGCTGGCGGTGCACACCGAGAACCCAGAGGTCTGAGTAGATTGCAAAGAATTGCAACACACAGAGATGAGGGAAGAAAAGATTTATTTAAGAAAAGTTCACCCTCCCCACAGACAGGGAGTGGGCCTACGTTCTAAGAGAGTGTGGCCCCGTAGCCCCCCAGAGTCCTAGCTTAAATCCTTCTCTTGGAAATGTTGCATGTGACTGCCCTGACTGCTGTGACTTCCTTATCGGCCACCTGTGGATGTCTTGGAGATCCTGTGACCCAGAGAGCCATTAATGTGGGCCCATGTCATCATAGCCCCTAGGGAAGGGCATGACAAGGATTCTAATTCTCCTGCACCTTCCCAAATGACATTCCTTAGAGCTAGTGGAGGGTGCACCTCCCCTTATCTCCTAGGCATTTCCAGTGTGTAGCTTTGGGGGATCCTTGGCTTTCCTGTAGATAGTGCCCAACTTACTAGAAGATCGAATCCCCACCTGCTCCCCCTCTGAGCGGTCATAACTTTTGTGATTACAAGTTTCATGACTTTTAAAGTCCTTGCCCAATGCGTGATGTCTTAGACCTTGTAAATTCCCTTTACTCTAGGCAAGTTTGATTGCCACTATGCGATACCTCAATACCTGGAAGTCTGTTTCTGAAAAGAAGAAGTTGGTAAAGTAAATTTTACTTAAAGTGTGCATTTCTCCAAAAGCATAGCTTCTACTTTCTCATCATTGTGTCAGAGTTTAAGAACAAGATGAAAAATGGCTTCCCACTCTCAGTCTGTCCTTTCAGGAGTCTCACTCTGTTGCCCAGGCTGGACTGCAATGGCATGCTCACAGCCACTGCAGCCTTCACCTGCTGGGCTCAGATGATCATTCCACTTCAGCCTTTCAAGTAGCTGGAACTACAGGCATGTACCACCATGCTCAGGTAATTTTTTATTTATTGTAGAGGTGAGGTCTTGCCAAGTTGCCCAGACTGGTCTTGAACTCATGAGCATAGGCAATCCACTCACCTTGGCCTCTCAAAGTGCTGGAATGACAGACTGAGCCTGGCCAGAAAATGGAGAATTGGTTAAATTTTCTGTGTAAGTGCTTAACGAAAGAAATTGCTATGCATGCAGGCACAGTTGGTTCCATTTTCTCTAGTATGGGACACAGATCCTGCAGGCATGAGTTGCATGATGATTCTATATGAAAACAAGGAGGCATGGGGAAATGTAACATGCAAGAGTTTGTCATTGTCCTTTCCCGCTTTGTAAAAGTCAGACTTGAGGGCATTTTCCTCCTTCTCCACCGGGCCAATGGATTACTCCTCTTTCCTTTCAAGACAATAAGCCCATAGGAGACCTGTTGACCTGGGTACAGTCAGTGTATTTCTCATTTGGAAGTTTTACACTGGCCCATTCTCCACGTGGCCATACCTGTGTAGAGGAAGAGGAGGCGATGAGAGAACAGGAGCCCATGGAGTTGTTAAGTATCTTTAGTATTTGTATCCAAAGTACTGACTCTTAGAATTAATACTACTGGCCGGGCACAGTGGCTCAAGCCACTTTTTGTGGCCAAAGTGAGAGGATTGCCTAAGCCCATGGATTAGAGACCAGCTGGGGAACTTGATGAGACCTCATCACAACAATAAATAATTTTTAAAAATTAGACCAGACTCAGTGGCTCAGCCTGCAATCCTAGCACTTTGGGAGGTGGAGGCAAGTGGATTGCCTGAGCCCACAGGGTCAAGACCAGCCTGGGCAGCTTGGTGAGACCTGATCTCTACAATAAATAAAAAAATAGCTGGGTGTTGTAGCACATGTCTGTAGCTCCAGCTACTTGGAAGGCGGAGGCAAAAGGATCGCCTGAGCCCAGCAGGTTGAGGCTGCAGTGGCCGTTAGTGTGCCACTGCACTCCAGCCTGGTGAGAGTGAGACTCTGACTCAAAAAAAAAAAATTAGTTGGGCATAGTGGTGCACACCTGTATTTCCGGCATCTTGTCAGGCTGAGGCAGAAGGATCACCTGAGCCCGGCAGTATGAGACTGTGGTGGCTGTGAGTGTCACTGCACTCCAGCCTGGGTGACAGTGAGACTCTGACTCAAAAACAAACAAAAAGACAGCAGGGTGGTTAACTGAATTTTGTCTTTTTTCCCCACCCCTTGCTTAAAGTAGAAAAATCTTTTGGAGATTGTTAATTAAGCATATTTATGCTTTTAAATTCAACCTTTGGTAACTTATTTTTCCTTTTTGTTTTATTTATTTATTTATTTATTTTTATTTTTTGAGTTGGAATCTCACTCTGTCGCCCAGGCTGGAGTGCAGTGGCCGCTCCCGGCCACCGCAGCCTTGACCTGCTGGACTCCGGCGATCCTTCCACCTCAGCCTTCCGAGTAGCCGGAATTACAGGCCTGTGCTACCATGCCCGGCTGCTTTTTTTGATTTATTGTAGTGATGAGGTTTCGCCTGCCCAGGCGGGTCTCGAACCCGCGGACTCAGGCAATCTACTCACCTCAGCCTCCCAAAGGCGCGGGATTACAGGCTAAGCCACTGAGCCCGGCTTATTTTTCCTTTTTGAATAGAAGTCTTACTCTATCACCCAGGTTGAAAGGCAGTGGCACAATCCCAGCCACTGCAGCCTCAACTGCTGAGCTCAGGTGATCTTTACACTTCAGCCTGACAAGATGCCAGAACTACAGGTACATGCCACTATACCTGGCTGATTCTTTTATTTATTGCAGGGATGGGTCTCACTAAGTTGCCCAGACTGGTCTCAAACCTGTGTGCCTAGACAATCCAATCACTTAGGCCTCCCAAAGTGTTGGGATTATAGGCTGAGCCACTGAGCCCGACCAATTACACTTTTTAAATTAAACTTTAGTAACTTTTAATTAAGATAAGGCTATATGATTCCAACATGGATGGCCAAGACAAAAAGACTGGTACCTGTGTTAAATTAAGAAATTAATTTGGGTTCCAGTGCCCTAATATGTACTTGGAGGTTGTTGGAGTGATGGTGAGTCAGTGCCAGGCACTTTCGCACATTTCCAAGCCTCCATAGGTGGACACCATTTGTGAGCCAAGTGTTCACCCTCTCTTCAGAAAAGCATGCACAGCCGGGCTCAGTGGCTCAGCCTGTACTCCCGCGCCTTTGGGAGGCTGAGGTGAGTGGATTGCCTGAGCCCGCGGGTTCGAGACCCGCCTGGGCAGCGAGACCATCTCTACAATAAATCAAAAAATCAGCCGGGCGTGGTAGCGTATGCCTGTAATTCTGGCTACTCGGAAGGCTGAAGTGGAAGGATCGCCAGAGCCCAGCAGGTGAGGCTGCGGTGGCTGGGAGCGGCCACTGAACCCAATGGAGTGAGACTCCAACACAAAACAAACAAACAAACAAACAAAAAAACAAACACATCCACTTACAGCCTAAGGGTTTCCCCTCTGGAATACCTCCCTCTTACTTTTCTGTTGAGTCTTCCTGTTTCCCCACCCCTTTTTAGAGGAGTCCTGATCTAATCAGGACTTCTGATCTAATCAGAAGCTTCTACCTGGAAACCATAAACTTTCTTTTTTGTTTCTGTTTTTCCTCTTTTCTTACAAAAAACCATTTGGCCTTCTGTTATTAATTCTTCTATTGGTTTCTCATTCCATCCCTCAACCTTTTGTAATTTCTTAGTGATGTCTTGTCAACTCTTGGTTACAAAATAACCCTGAATAGGCCCTGTCGTGCTGGGTTGTCAGGGTTTAACCCAGAATATTTTCTAATCAAATCTCTAAATTTTTGGAAAAAATGCTGTGGGGTTTCCTCTCTTTCTTGGTAAATCTCAATTGCTTTTGTAACTTTCTATGATCTAGGAAGGGGCTCCTTGATTACTTCGATTATTGATTCCCTGAGGTCTTGCATTTGAGCCCAATCACCAGGATTTTTATTATCCCAGTTGGGGTCAGCATTTGGGAACGTTGTTTCTGCTGGTAAGACCCCTTGTCCAGAAGGGCGTTGCCTCACCCAAATAGTCATAGCTACTCTCCTAATCATCCCCTCTTCCTTTCCCATAAACAGGATATTCATAATGAACATCATCTCAGCCCAAGTATAGAAACTGGGTCCTAGAAATTGGTCTAATTGTTCTGTTAAATCAAGGGGTCCCCAGTAAGTGATGTCATCTCCTTTTTGAAATTCCTGACTTCAAAACTTGTAAGGAAGCATTTACAAATCTGATTTCTTCCTGTCCCAGGGGGACTATCTAAAGGAAGAACATGCTGGATGTCTGTTGTTTGAGAGGTTTAGGGAAGTTCTCTATATCCTTCCTACATCTTTACAAGTTTTCTATAATCTGGGGTAGGGATGTAAATGTCTGTTGGTTCAATACCTCATGGGCTCTGGTCTCTGTTTCCCCCTGATTCCTCTGCTGCCCTTTGAGTGTCTTGTTCCTACTTTGTGTAATGTAGGGGACAGACATGCAAGGAGTTCTGAGGACTTTTCCTTAGACTCCCATCTTTCTTCCTTTAGAGGGAACATAGAGTTCAATACCAGTAATCAGCCAAGGCCATAGTCCATTTCTTCCCATGAGAATGGGGTCTTCTTATGGACATGCATAATCAGGGCTTTATTTTTGCTTTCTGAACTCAAGGCAGTACTTGGTATCCAATTTTTACTACCTTGGCTCATGAACAAGGTTGCCTGGTTGCCACACTGACTGTTTTTTCTTCCTGTGTCACTTCCAGTGTCTCTGGAACAATAGTTTCAGGCATATCTGCAGTCCACCAGCAGCCAAGACACCCAAACAGAGCAGGCAAACTGAAATCAGGTGTGGAGCATCTCCCCCTGTGCTGGTCTCCCTCCCACAGGCATTGAGTATCCTGAGTGAGCCACCAAATTGTGAGAAAGAAATTCACCAGTCCAAAATGAAAGGATGGAGACAGAGACACAAAGTGCTGCAGAAGCAAGAATTTTTTTTTTTTTTTTTGAGTTGGAGTCTCACTTTGTCACCCAGGCTAGAGCACAGTGGAACATTCACGGCCACTG
>JAPVLO010002936.1:0-27515 GCA_027257055.1 Cephalopachus bancanus | reverse complement strand
ACAGGCAAAAGCCACTGCCCCCAGCCCATTTTTCTATTTTGAGACAGGGTCTCACTCTGTCACCCAGGCTGGAGTGCGTGGTGCAATCGTAGCTCACTGCAGCCTCCAACTCCTGGCCTCAAGTGATCCTCCTGCATCAGCCTCTCAGTAGTTGGGGCGATAGACCCACACCACCATGCCTGGCTAATATTTTCTAGACACCTATGTTGCCCAGGCTGGCCCTGACCTCCTGGCCTGAAGCGATCCTCCCACTTTGGCCTCTCAAAGTGCTGGGATTTTAGGTGTGAGGCACTGTGCCTGGCCCAGACCACCCATCCTGTGTGTACCTTGTGGTTTTTTTTTTTTTTTTTTTGAGTTGGAGTCTCACTTTTTTGCCCAGACTGGAGTGTAGTGGCCGCTCCCGGCCACCGCAGCCTCGACCTGCTGGGCTCCGGCGACCCTTCCCACTCAGCCTTCCGAATAGCTGGAATTACAGGCACACACTACCATGCCCGGCTGATTTTTGATTTCTTGTAGAGATGAGGTCTCGCTGCCCAGGCGGGTCTCGAACCCGCGGGCTCAGGCAATCCACTCACCTCAGCCTCCCAAAGGCGCGGGATTACAGGCTGAGCCACCGAGCCCGGCTTACCTCGTGGTTTCTGTCTGCGCTTACGAAATGCGTGTTATAGTAAGTAAACGCCACGTGTTACTGCTCTTGGGGTCAGCCTTTGAGCTGTCTGTTCAGCAGTCCTGTGTTCCCGTGTTATTACCTGAGCAAATGGACCTGGCCACGCTCCAGGGAAGCTTTGTTTACAACAGGCTGCGAGAACCCTGTCCACCCAAAGGCCCAGGCTGAAGCCCAGGTCCAGCAAGCTCTATTCTTCCGACTGGGCAGAAGCCATGCTGCTGTCCAGGTAGTCCTGTGGGGTCACTTCTGCAACTAGGAGGACGCAGACCTAGCCCCCCACTTGCGTCCTAGGAAACCCGGAGGGCTGGGACACTCTCAGGGTTGATGTTCCCGACGGTGGGGACGTCAACTCATCAACCCCACCCAGCACCCACGGCCGTGGCGGCTCCTCCATCCGCCTGTGGCTGGGGTGTCTCCTCACCCTCCCCGTCTTCCCCCCGGTCTCTCAAAAACACCCGATGTGCCAGCTCCTTGCCCCTCCACCTGCACCTTCATCCTCCCCTGGAATATTCTTTTTTTTTTTTTTGAGTTGGAGTCTCACTCCGTCGCCCAGACTGGAGTGCAGTGGCCGCTCCCGGCCACCGCAGCCTCGACCTGCTGGGCTCCGGCGATCCTTCCGCCTCAGCCTTCCGAGGAGCTGGAACTACAGGCGTGCGCTACCACGCCCAGTTACCCTGGAATATTCTTGCGGTCTCCTGGCTTGGCCCTGTCCTCACCTGCCTCTCTCCCACCTGTCCTCAGGGCACAGTGGAGGGAACCTGTAGGATACCTTATCCCACCAGGGCCCTCCTCTGCTCCAGACCCGCCCTGGCTCCTTCTTCCTCACAGTGAGAGCCCAAGTCCCCACCGCGAGGCGCACACCAGGTCCCCATAGTGTTTTCATTACCACCCTGTAACTCAGTGTGCAACTTACATACTGGAGAACCCCAAAACCGTGGAATTTAGTCATTAAAAACTGTGGCTTGCCGGGCTCGGTGGCTCAGCCCATAATCCCGCGCCTTTGAGAGGCTGAGGTGAGTGGACCTGAGCCTGCGGGTTCGAGACTCGCCTGGGCAGCGAGACCTCATCCTACAATAAATCAAAAAATCAGCCGGGCGTGGTAGCGCATGCCTGTAATTTTGGCTACTTGGAAGGCTGAGGCGAAGGATCGCCGGAGCCCAGCAGGTCAGGCTGCGGTGGCCGGGAGCGGCCACTGCACTCCAGTCTGGGTGACAGAGTGAACTCCAAATCAAAAAAAAAAAAAAAAAAAAAAAATAAAAAAATTAGCTGGGTGTGGTGGCGCGTGCTTGTGGTTCCAGCTTCTTGGAAGGCTGAGGCAGAAGAATTGACCAAGCCCTGAAGGTCGAGGCTGCGGTGGCCGGGAGCATGCCTCTGCACTCCAGCCTGGGCAACAGAGACTCCAACTCAAAAAATAGAGTGTCTGGGCTTTAAGACACCAGTCTGCCAGCTTGGTGGCTCACGCCTGTAATCCCAGTACTTTGGGAGACCAAGGCAGGAGGATCGCTTGAGGCCAGGAATTCAAGACCAGCCTGGGGAACATAGTCAGATCCTGTGTCCACAAAAATTAAAAATTAAAAAAAACCCCAAAAGCCAAGACCTACCAAATCAACAAAAACCCCACTTGGGAGACCCACCAGCAGCTAGAGCCCCCAGCTTGGTGCAGACTCCTGGTCCCAGCCAGCTTTGCCTCTGGAGAGTGACAGGCGCTGTTTTCCAACTGCACGGGGGGCCAGCTGGCTTCTCCGCAGTCTGCTGGACCACACAGCCAGCTGTCGGGGTGCAGGGCAGAGCTGGTACCCCATGGATGGGAGCAGAGTGGTCTCCCGCAGATCCCAGGTAGTCTGGGGTCAGGGGCCCCGCCAGTTCCTGCGAGCAGATGGTGGCGGATGGATACAGGGTGGGGCCGGGCCCTGGGAGGTGAGTACAGGCCTGGCCCTGGCTGCCCGCCTGCCCGCACTGGCATCGCCTATCCAGCTGGCCCCGCCCTGGGATGGAGGTGGAGCTCTGGGCCTGCGTCTGCTGCCTGGGTGCCTGAAAGCGTGCCGAGTGGTGTAGCTCCTCTCATGAGTGTAGCTCCTCTCCCCCATCCACCTCCTGTGAAACGGACTGTTCCAGCCCCTCCTAGTGCCAGGGCGTGGTTGGGACTTGCGCCGTGCATGGAGCGACCCTGGTGCCTCCCAGTAGCCCGGTAGCTGGGCCGTCCCTCTGGCTGTCCCTCTCTCCCTGCGCTCCATCCTGCCCCAGGGCCTTTGCACCTGCTGTGGCTCCCCCGCCCCTTCTCATGCTCGTGGGGGTGGCCGGGCCCCCAGGACTTCCGACTCCACAGGTTGGGGCAGGGTTCTAGGTGACGCTGAGGTGCTGGCCAGGACCCACTCTGACACCTGCTTTAATGCAGCCCATCGCTCCAGTCACTGACCCAGCGAGGCTTTTCCAGATGGCCACGGTTCATACCCAGCTGCCCTCCCCTCTCTAAGGAACCCACTTTGCTCTGGGCATCAGGGTCCTGCCCTTGCTCCAAGCAAAGATGTCCACATGGCTAAGCCAGAGGTCCCATCCCAGGACCCTCTGCAGGGTGTGTATGTGGCCACGTTGACAGGGCCAGGTGATGCCAGAGCACAGTCAACTCTTGGGGGTGGGGACGGGCCGGGGCTACTTGTGGATGTGGCTGGGAAGACGACGGCAGGGCAGTGCTGCTCGTGGATGTGAGGGGGTATGGGCGCATTGTTGCTCGTGGATGTGGGGGCCGCGGGGGGTGGTGCTGCTTGTGGATGTGAGCCTGGGGCGAGGGGCTGAGGCAGCGACCTCCCTGGCACCTCCTTTCTCAGGGCTTGGCCACTCAAGCTCGGCCAGTCTTTTATTTTTTATTTTTTTTTTAGTTGGAGTCTCACTCTGTCGCCCAGACTGGAGTGCAGTGGCTGCTCCCGGCCACCGCAGCCTCGACCCGCTGGGCTCCGGCGATCCTTCCGCCTCAGCCTTCCGAGTAGCCGGAACTACAGGCGCGCGCTACCATGCCTGGCTGAGTTTTTGATTTATTGTAGAGATGAGGTCTTGCTGCCCAGGTGGGTCTCGAACCCACGGGCTCAGGCAATCCACTCACCTCAGCCCAGTCTTATTTTTTGAGTTGGAGTCTCGCTCCATCGCCCAGACTGGAGTACAGTGGCTGCTCCCGGCCACTGCAGCCTCAACCCACTGGGCTCCGGCGATCCTTCCTTCTCAGCCTTCCGAGTAGTCGGAACTACAGGCGCGTGCTACCACGCCCGGCTAATTTTTTTGATTTTATTGTAGAGATGAGGTCTCGCCAAGTTGCCCAAGCGGGTCTCGAACCCGCGGGCTCATGTAATTCAATCACCTCAGCCTCCCAAAGGCGTGGGATTACAGGCTGAGCCGCCGGGCCTGGCTCGGCCAGTCTTTGTGTCCAGAGTGACCCCCAGGGAATGGCCATACATCTTCCATGCATCCCACACTGAGAAGGGAACCTGCTGGTGTGGGCATCTTCATTGTGACCACTGGTGGCTGAGAATGATATGAGGCCTGGCCTCTGCCTGCAGCAAGGAGGCTCCTTTCCAGGTTCTGGGCCTCAACTTTCCCGTCTGCAAAATGGGGTTTTGGTCCCTTGGGGACACAGAGAACTTGAGAAGATGCTGCCGAGGAAGGTGCTGGTGAAAGCAGGAGGGGGAGGCACGTGCCTGCAGGCCTTCTGGGAGCCCCCACACTCGAGGGGCAGGGACCCTTTCTCCGGGTAGGTTGCAGCACCCTGAG
Organism: Cephalopachus bancanus; assembly: GCA_027257055.1. Lineage (NCBI taxonomy): Eukaryota > Metazoa > Chordata > Mammalia > Primates > Tarsiidae > Cephalopachus > Cephalopachus bancanus. The sequence continues at coordinate 23,089 of JAPVLO010002936.1, read as the reverse complement.
GCCCGAGGTACCCACCCCTGGGCCCCGCGTGCACCAGGGACCTGAGCCAGTAGTTACAAAGCAGGGAGGTCATGTTGATTGAACGCGTCACAGAGGAGACGTGCCACCCGCTGGGGGCTAGTGGCTCCATGGGGACCGGGGACTCAGGCCCCAGTGGGCGGGCGGAAGCACCAGGGGTGGCAGTGCACACGCGGGTGGGGTGGTGGTGACGCTCGGAGGAGGGGCTCCTACCAGCCCGGGCTACTCCTTCCAGGACCTGCGGGGGCGGTGTGGCCCGACTGGACGTCCTCTAGGGACAGACGTCGCTTTGCTGGACAGTAAAGTCCTGTGTGATGCAGTCACTAGCTGGTGCAAGGGCAGAGCTGGGCCCCAGCCTGGCCAGACAGTCTTCCTGGTCCTTGGCAGGGCCGTGTCTCCCGGCCCTTCTCTCGGCTCTGGGGCGGTGGCGGCCTGACCTCATCTGAGGCCAGAGGCTCCCTCCAGGGACACCTACTCCGAGGTCGGGGGTAGAGCAGAGTCCTTGCCCTCCGTGGCTGGCTGTCCTGCCTCCCATCACAGCGCCAAGGCCCAGGCCACGGTCCATAGGACACTTGGTGGAAATAGCGGCGGCAGCAGCAGCAGCAGTGTGGTGGCAGCCACCAGCAGGCCCAAGGCCCCTGGGAGAGGGGAGGCCAGGGAGGTGCAGGAGCAGACCTCATAGCCATCCCCCGAGCGGCTCTGCTCGTGCTGTCCTGGCGGGGCCCCGTCCACGCCCGTGGCCTCAGAGCTGTCATCTGGCGGGTCCCCACACACCAGCCAGTCCCGGGCTGTGGACTGCGGGTACCCAGGCGCCGCCTCCAGCTCGCCATCCAGCACCTTCCAGTACTGCCGGCCACGGAAGAAGTAGGAAGCACCTGCGGGGAGGAGGACGCACTGAGCTCCGGGCTGGCCCAGCCCACGGCCAGCAAAGGGACTTGGGTAGACAGCAACAGACCGACACAGCAAAGCACAGCAGGGCCTGTGGGGACACAAAGCAGGTGGCCTTGGGAGAGGCACCCACATGGTTGGGGACACTTGGTAGGAGGTTACCAGAGATGGGGGATGGACTGGGAGACCTCTTAGCGTTTCTCTTCCTCACTGGAGAGATAGATATATATGTGTATATATATAACTATACTTTTGGGAGTTGGAGTTACACTCTGTCGCCGAGGCTGGAGTGCTGGGAAACGCTCAAGGCCACCACAGCCTCAAGCTGCTGGGCTCAGACCTTCCTTCCGCTTCAGCCTTCCAAGTAGCTGGAACTACAGGCACATGCTACCACAGCCGGCTTATTTTTTGATTGATTGATTGAATTTTTGGGTTGGAGTCTCACTCTGTCACCCAGGCTGGAGTGCAGTGGCATGCTCATGGCCACTGCAGCCTCGACCTGTTGGGCTCAGATGATTCTTCTGCCTCAGCCTTCCAAGTAGCTGGAACTAAATCAATCACTTTTTTTGACTTATTGTAGATGAGGTCTTGCCAAGCTGACCAGACTGGTCTTGAATCCAGGCAATCCTCTCACCTCAGTCTCCCAAAGTGCTGGGATTATAGGCATGAGCCACCACGCCCAGCCTTTTAAAATTTATTGTAGAAACGAGGTCTCACCAAGTTGCTCAGGCTGGTCTCGAACCCCTGAGCACAGGTAATCCTCTCATCTCGGCCTCCTAAAGTGCTGGGATTACAGGCTTGGGACACTGCGCTTGGCCATATATATATATTTTTTGAGTTGGAGTCTCACTCTGTTGCCCAGACTGGAATGCAGTAGCATGCTCATGGCCACTGCAGCCTTGACTTGCTGGGCTCTGGCGATCCTTCCACCTCAGCCTTCCAAGTAGCTGGGACTACATGCGCGTGCTACCACACCTGGCTAATTTTTGATTTATTGTAGAGATGAGGTCTCACCAAGTTGCCTGGGTGGGTCTCAAACCTGTGGACACAGGCAATCCATTCGCCTCGGCCTCCCAAAGTGCTGGGATTACAGGCTGAGCCACTGAGCCTGGCCCATATTTTTTAATATAAAAATTTTTTGAAGTTCCAGCTACTTGAAAGGCTGAGGCAGAAGGATCGCCAGAGCCCAGCAGGTCGAGGTTGTGGTGGTTGGGAGCGGCCACTGCACTCCAGTCTGAGTGACAGAGTGAGACCAACTAAAAAAAAAAAATTTTTTTTAGCCGGGCTTGGTGGCTCAGCCTGTAATCACGCGCCTTGGTAGGCTGAGGTGAGTGGATTGCCTGAGCCCGCAGGTTTGAGACCCGCCTGGACAACTTGGTGAGACCTCATCTCTGCAATAAATCAAAAAATGAGCCGGGCGTGGTAGCGTGCACCTGTAGTTCCAGCTACTTGGGAGGCTGAGGTGGAAGGATCGCTGGAGCCCAGCAGGTTGAGGCTGCGGTGGCCGGGAGCGGCCACTGCCCTCCAGCCTGGGCAACAGAGTGAGACTCCAACACACACACGAAAAATAATAATAAAAGTAAAAAATAAAAAGTTTTTATAGGCCGAGTGCCTGCAATCCCAGCACTTTGGGAGGTGAGAGGACTGCCTGAGCCCATGGGTTTGAGACCAGCCTGGGTAACATGGCGAGACCTCATCTCTACAATTAAAAAAAACAAATTAGCCAGTCATGGTAGTGCAAGCCTGTAGTTCCAGCTACTTAGAAGGCTGAGGTGGAAGGATCGCCTAAGCCTAGCAGGTAGAGGTTACAATGACTGTGAGCATGCCATTGCACTCCAGCTTGGGTGACAGAGTGACACCAACTCAAAAAACATCATCAAAAAAAACTTTATCAGCTGGGCTCGGTGGCTCAGCCTGTAATCCCGCGCCTTTGGGAGGCTGAGGTGAGTGGATTGCCTGAGCCCGCGGGTTCGAGACCCGCCTGGGCAGCAAGACCTCATCTCTACAATAAATCAAAAAATCAGCCGGGCGTGGAAGCGCGCGCCTGTAGCTCCAGCTACTCGGAAGGCTGAGGCGGAAGGATCGCCGGAGCCCAGCAGGTCGAGGCTGCGGTGGCCGGGAGTGGCCACTGCCCTCCAGTCTGGGCGACAGAGTGAGACTCCAACTCAAAAAAAAAAAAAAAACAACTTTATCATGTTTTCAGAAACATGGTTTCACTATATTGCCTAGAGTGGTCTTGGCCTCCAACAATCCTCCCACTTCAGTCTCCCTATATGCAGGGATTCCAGGCGTGAGCCACCATGCCGTGGATCTTGTCTGAGGGCCCTACTGTGTGCCAGGGTGTCCTAGTTGCTAGGGTCACAGCATTAAAAACAAAGCACAAAACATTTCTGTCTTTGGAGCTGACCTTCTGGAGGGATCTTCACACTGTGAGGCAGGGCTGTGGGCAGGGGTGGGGCTATGGACGGGTGGGGCCGGGATGTGAGCCCTGGCCAGGCTGCAGGTGGGACTGAGGCTATGGCGGGGCGCTGTGGACAGGGGTGGGGCTGCAGATGGAGCGGGGTTCTGGAGGAGGGAGGGCTGTAGCCGAGGGCGGGACTGCAGATGGTAGGCAGGCTGTGGACAGGGCAGGCTATAGACGGGGGCGCCGGGCTCTAGACGTGGTGCAGGGCTGTGGATGGGGCGGGGCTGGGGACAGAGGCGGGGCTGTAGACAGAGGGCGGGGCTGTGGATGGGGCGGGGCTGTAGACAGGGGCGGGGCTGTGGATGGGGCAGGGGCGGGGCTGTAGGTTGAGGGAGGGCTGTGGGTGGTGGCAGGACTGTAGATGGAGGGCGGGGCTGTGGGTGGGGGCGGGGCTGTAGATGGAGGGCGGGGCTGCAGATGGAGGGCGGGCTGTCGACTAGGAGCGAGGCTCTAGGTGTGGTGCGAGGCTGCAGCTGGGACCGGGGCAGCGAATGGGGGCGGGTTGTACATGAGGGCGGGGCTGCGGATGGGGCGGGGCTGCAGATTGAGGGTGGGCTGTGGGTGGGGGCGGGGCTGTAGATGGAGAGCCGGCTGTAGAACGGGGAAGGTGGGGTGGCCCGGGCGGCAGCACTTGTGGGCAGGTCTCCCCTCAGAGCTCACAACCACGGGTGCCACCTGTCCAGGCTCGGAGACCCTGCCGGCAGCCTCCTGGCAGACCCCAGCCAAAGCTGGGGACACTGAGGCCACACAGCCCCGTCCTCCGGCCACGCTCACCGTCGGACCAGCGCATGGCGTCGTCCAGCGCGCTGGGCACGCCCTTCCACAGGGGGCTCTGGGCAGGGTAGCCGGGGTCCATGCGCCGCGTGTGGTCATCGTAGCGCCAGTACAGCTGGTCCTTAAAGAAATAAGTCCTGTCATTGTGGGCCCAGGAGAAGGCGGCATCCACGCCGCCCGGCGGGAGGCTGAAGTCGGAGACCGGCCGCGGATATCCTTCCTCTACGTTATTGTCCTTAAACACCCAGTATCTGTCTCCTGGGGACAAAAGAAAGAGCATGGGCCGGGGCTCAGCCCCACCCCGGGGGGCGGGGGCTCCAGCCTGTCCCCCCACTTCCCGCCCCTGCCTGGTCTGCATCACGATGGCCTCAGGATGCATATTGAGCACCTCCTGTGTGCCCACATGGCCGTTCCTGGGGACCCAGGCTGAGCCTGGCGCTGGAGACCCTCTACTCTCTTCTGCCTCTGAACTTTGTGTGAGGGGCTGGAGCATCCAGGGCAAAGACAAGAAAAGCCTTCAGGCAAAGGCCTAACTCAACGGACACCTGACAGTCCCCTGCTGGGCCAAAAACTGGAGCAGACGATTCTCCAAAGAGATGGACCCACAGGTGAGCCCTTGAGAGGGTGTTCAGCGTCATCAGAGGGGCGCAGCTTGCACACGCCGCTCGAGAAATGGGATGGCACGCGGGTCGGCGAGGGTGTGGGGGACAGAACCCTGTGGGCCGGTGGCAGGTACAACGGCCCAGCCTCCGTGGAAAACAGCGTGGAGTCTCCTCACGACATTCAACACGGAGTCACCGTGCAGTCACTGTCAGCAACCCGGCTTCTGGGTGCAGATCCAAGATAGCTGAAAACAGGATCTGGAAGGGACACTCGCACACCCACATCCACGGATCTGGAAGGGACATTTGCACACCCACTCCCTGATTCACAGCAGCCGGGAGGGAGCCGCCCAGGCAACGCCAACAGAGGACGGGTGAACAACAGAACAACGCGTGGCCAGCCCTGACGAGGAGGGCATCCTGGCCATTCCACGATGAGGATGAGCTCAGAGAATGTCGTGACGGGCGAAGCGAGTCGCCGCAGACGGGCGACACTCTGGGATGCCACTTTCACCAGGAACTCAGCAAGTTCACAGACACAGAGAGCAGAGCGGTGGCTGTCGGAAGCCCTGGGCCAGCCCTGCCACACCTTGGCTTTGGGCTTCCGGCCCCCAGGCCACCAGAGGACACATTCCTGGCTCCAGCCCCATGTGTGGGCCTCTGTCCCACAGCCCCGGGGACACACGCCTGCCCCCGCTCCTGGCTGCCTGCTCCTCCCCTTGGTGGGGATGTGGGTGTGACAGGGTGGCCAAAGCTGCGCTTGGGAGGGGCGGGGCTGAGGTGGCCTGGAGACAGAGTCTGGTGCCAGCGGCCTTGGCTTCCCGCTTTGGTCTCCAGCCCTGGCTGGCTCCAGCTGCAGCCCCTGCCCTGAGGTTCTTGCCTCAGGGCCTGAGTGCTGGCAGTCCCCTCAGCCCCACCACGGTCCTCTCTCTCACAACTTGCAGGTGCTTTCCCAGCGCTCCCACTGAAATGAGGGTGGGCTCTCCTCTGTTTGGCCCTGTGTACTTGCGGCCTCAGGATGGGGCATACAGTAGGTGCTCAATACGCACCCGTCGAGCGCACAATGACGAGCTGCTCCCGTGGGCACGCAGGCTGGCCCACTGGCTGGGCCCAGGGAGGCCCAGGGTGCAGGGGAGGCCCACCCACCTTTGAAGAAGACGATCTTGTGGTCACTGGTGCGCTCGTACACGGCATCCACACTGTCTAGGTGCAGAGGCAGGCCCCGCCAGAAGCGATGCATCTGTGCGGGCTGCAGGGACACCAGGTGGCGGTCCCGGGTCAGGCGCCAGAAGTACTTGCCTGGGGACAGAGCGGGCTGCAGGTGGTGGGTCTGAGCCTGAGAGGCCTCACCCTCCCCTCAGCCGCAGTGGGACCCTGGGGCTACCTTTGAAGAAGAAGGCCTCGCCTCGGATCTGGGCAACCGCGTCGAAGTGGGTGTTGCATCTGTGGGGTACATCCTTCAAGGACCTGTGGGGAGAGTGCTGGTGGGTGTGAGGTCAGGCCCACACCCGGTGCCAAGGGAAGTGAGCCTCGCCATGCCACGGAGCAAGTGTGTTTGGGGGAGCCCTGTGCCTGCCTGCAAGCTCTGCCAGGCAGTCTTGACCTCAGAAGAGGGAGGCAGCTGGGCTCGGCGGCACAGCCTGTCATCCCGCGCCTTTGGGAGGCTGAGGTGAGTGGATTGCCTGAGCCCGCGGGTTCGAGATCCACCTGGGCAGCGAGACCTCATCTCTACAATAAATCCCAAAATCAGCTGGGCGTGGTAGCGCATGCCTATAATTCCGGCTACTCGGAAGGCTGAGGCGGAAGGATCGCCGGAGCCCAGCAGGTTGAGGCTGCGGTGGCCGGAAGCGGCCACTGCACTCCAGTCTGGGCGACAGAGTGAGACTCCAACTCAAAAAAAAAAAGAAGAGGGAGGCAGGTGAAGTCAAGAGGCCTGGCCTCCACCTCCCAGGTGGGGAAAGGCCTGACCTCTGTACAATGGTGTGAGGCAGCAGGAGAGGGCGCTAGCCACGCAGGGCGGTGTGGACAGAGAGGCCAGTGGACACTGTATACAGAATGCTCCACATGCAGCCCAGGCCTCGATTCCAGTACTGACTGCATTACGGAGAATAGGATCACAGCCGCAGAACTGCAATGGCAGAGACCCGGGACATCGGAATGTTCCTGAGAGGAACTGAAAAACAGAGTGTGACCAGGCACGGCAGCGCATGCCTGTGTTTCAGCACTTTAGGAGGCCAAGGTGGGAGGGTTACTTGAGGCCAGGAGTTTAAGACCAGCCTTGAGTATGGTCCATTCACCCGGATGTAGGCACCTGGCTCTCAGCAGGAGTCAGGCATGTCCACAGACAGATGCAGGGGGTCTCTCAGCATCACACACTAAAGCCACACGCAGAGCCACGCAACACGTGCGCCTTGTAGCTAGACATGTCTGCGCGGTTGCATTTTTCTAGGCATGCGCATGACCTCTCGGAGGGGACAGGCACACAAATGTTTGTGCCCAGGGAGAAAAAGAGGTGTTGGATTGTAGGAAGAAGTGGCTTTGTGGCAGGTGTCTTCTGAGCTCTGTGCTGTGGGAGCATCACCCACCCCTGAGTCCAGCCAGCCCTGGTCTTCTAGGTCCCCCCAGTGAATGCCACCGCCACTGTGGAGCAGAGGCCAGTCAGTCCTGCCCTTTCTTCCTGACACAAAGAACCCATGAACTTAAAGAAAAGTGCTACAATAAATAAAAAAATCAGCTGGATGTGGTAGCGCGCGCCTGTAATTCCGGCTACTCGGAAGGCTGAAGCGGAAGGATCGCTGGAGCCCAGCAGGTTGAGGCTGCGGTGCCCGGGAGCAGCCACTGCACTCCAGTGTGGGCGACAGAGTGAGATTCCAACTCAAAAAAAAAAAAAAAAAAAGAAATGTGCTGTTGGATGCCATTAGGCCGGGCCACTTGTCACACAGCAGTAGCTGACAGGAACAAAGGGCCAGAGAAAGCCATGCTGGAAAGTCAGCTTTGCAGCATGAGTTCCCTGGCCCAGAGGGGGCGGCAGGTGTTAGGAGTTTGAGTCAAGAGAATATGTCAGGCTGGGCATGGTGGCTCACGCCTGTAATCCCTGCACTTTGGGAGGCTGAGGAAGGAGGATTGCTTGGGGTCAGGTGTCTGAGACCAGCCTGGACAACACAGTGAGATTCCATCACTACAAAACATGAAGAAATTAGCCATGGCTGTGTGTCTATAATCCCAGCATTTTGGGAGGCTGGGGTAAAAGGTTCGAGACCTGCCTGGGCAACTTGGCGAGACCTCATCTCTACAATAAATCAAAAAATTAGCTGGGAGTGGTAGTGCGCGCCTGTAGTTCCAGCTACTTGGAAGGCTGAGAAGGATTGATCACTGGAGCCTAGCAGGTCGAGGCTGTGGTGGCCACGAGCATGCCACTGCACTCCAGCCTGGGCGACAGAGTGAGATTCTGACTCCAAAAAAAAAAGAAAACAAAGAAATTAACCATGTGGTGGCATGAACCTGTAGTCCAGCTATTCAGGAGGCTGAGGCAGGAGGATCGCTTGAAGACCAAGGCTACAGTGAGCTATAATAGTACCACTGCTCTCCAGCCTGGCCGACAGAGTGAGTCCCAGTCTCAAAAATTAAAAAAAAGACAGAGAGAGAGAGAGAGAGAAAATACTATTTTCTCTTCCTGCGGTCTCAGTAAATTCACACAGCTGGGCTTTCCTCATGATCCTGAGCCACTTTCTGGGGCAAACACTGCCTGGGATGGGGAGGGGACAAAGCCCACGGTGTGCAGTGACCCTGGGCCCCAGGCTTACGGGATGCTCGACCGGTTGTCGGGCGACTCTGGCAACAGGGGAGGGTCCTCGGGCTGCGCTGTGGGAGACACGAACTCCCGCACACCTGGGGGGACACGGAGGAGGACAGTGTGGCCCAGGACACCCGCCTCCCCCCACATTCCGCCGGCCCCAGGCCACTCAGCAGGGGCTACCACCACGGGCACAGTCGCAGGACGCTGACACTCCAGCCGTGGAGCTGACATGGAGGTGGGGGCAGGACCGTCACAGCGAGTGTCTCAAAGGCCAGCAAAACACCAGTGTCAGGTCCTTTGAGCATCCCCCTCTGGGCAGCCCGGAGGCACTGGAAGCTGGAGGGGGAGTGACGGGAGGGGTGTAGGGCCCCTGAGGTGGTCCACTCTGGTACCCGCTTGGGGTAGCCTATGTGCTGGGTGCACGGACGTGCACACCTTACCATGGCAAGCGTCGTGTGATGTGGATTTCATCTCATGGGCAGCAGAGATCGGATGACTGAACACACTAAGAGGGCTGGGATGCTCCACAGTATCTGGGGGACGGCCTGCGTCTGGCTCTGGGGACACTCACCATACCGCTGCCAGACGCGCACCCTGTCCTCATAGGGGAGCCCGTAGCGCAGCGGGTCGCCCACTGGGCCCTGGTAGTATGGTCGCATGATGGAGCGTGCAGTGGCCACGTGGCTCAGTCCGATGGCGTGGCCGAACTCGTGGACAGCCACGGCAAACAGGTCCATCCCGTGGGCATCTGGGGACACGGGAAGCTGCGTGAGCTGAGGAAGGGGGGCCCTGGCCCTGGGGGAGGGATCGGTGGTCACCTGCTGCACTGAGGGGCCTGGGTGGACTCTGCGGGGTCCTCAGGGCTTGCAAGATCCCCAGGGAGGCCCTGCGGGCTTCTGGGGCCCTGGGGTCTCTGTGTCCCTTTTGGAGGGGTCGGTGACCTTGTCTGCACAGGCTCCACGGTGGACACTCAGGCCCTGCTGGCCTTCTGGGCCCAGGTGACACAGGGTCCTGGTGTCAGGTGGGTCCCAGGCCCTGGCGCTGTGGCACTGACCCCTGCTCCCACAGGAAGGGCCTGGGTGCCCATAAGGAGGATCCTCGTGGAGACCATGGGTCCTCTGGCTGCGACAGGCTCCCCACGGCTTCCAGGGGCCACAGTGCAGGGCTGGTTCTGCCTCTGCAGAGCCGGCACGGACTTCTGTGGTCACCAGGGCCCAGCAGGTCGGGTGCGGAGCCCGGATGCAGAGGCCACAGCCTTTGTTCCCTCCTGTGACACTGAGACAGTGCCGAGGACAAGGCTCAGCCAGGCCTGACAGGCCACAGCACGGTGAGACCCGCCTAAACTGGGAACACCCAGTGTTCTTGGAGCCGCCTGACTCCCTCTCAGGACCACACCCACTCCCACAGCTTACAGGGTCCTGGTCAGAGCCTGGGCTTGGGGCTGGGATGCCTGTGGGCTGGGCAGGCTCCTTGGCCTCAGGGGCAAGCGTGGCACCCTCCCCACGGCATCCTGGCTCTGCGGGTCCTGGGGTTGCCCAGGCCCAGGCCCTGACCCGGCACTGCCCGCTGTACCCGCGGAGCGGAAGGTCCAAGCCTCGTCATCGTCAAAGTGGGTGTCTCCCGCAGTGTGGTGGTCGCCAGGGAAGAAGGCGTGGGCCACGGTGCCGCCGGGGCCATCGAAGGGGTAGCTGTCGCCGTGGTCGGCCCTGGAGAAGTCAATCTGGATGTCGGCGGTGCTGCCCGCCACCTCGTGGAAGTTCAGCGGCGTGATGTCACTCCAGACCTTGAGCGCGTAGTACATCAGTGCCCGCACAGTGTCGCGGCCCAGGGGCGAGTCCCGCGGGAACGTCCGAACCCTGGGGCGGGGGTCAGAGCCCAGGGGACAGTCACGCAGGACAGGGCAGGTAGCCCAGGCTGAGGTGCCCTCCCCGGACTTACCTCCTGGCGTTAAGTCTGGCCCCCTCCTGCAGTAAGCAGGGCCCCCTCCCGGGGGGAGCACGGCCCCTCCATCCAGGGTTAAGCATGGCTCCCTTCTCCTTCCACCTGCTAAGCATAAGCCCCTCCCGGGTGAGGCAGGTCACCCTGCCCCTGCTATGCATGGCCCTCTCCTGGGTGAATCACTCATTGCCAGCCTCATGTGCCCCTGTCCACAAGGGCACATCCCACCATCTTCTGCTTTCCGCCCCTCCCAGGAGGCGTGTCTAGGCCCCATGAAGATCTCAGCAGTTCACCCAGGATGGATGAGGAGTTAGAGAAGGCGAGTGCACAGGTGGGCCGAGACCCCTGGCCAGGAGGCTGGTGTCAGCTACTCCACGGGGGGCCTCTCCGATGACCAGCTCACACACCAGTCAGCGCCCATCTCAGCCAGTGCTGATCCCAGGGGCAGCCAGAGGTACCCGCCCAGGAGTGTGGGGCAGAGTCCCAACAAAGTGTCGCCTACCTGGAACCTCAGAACGGGGCTGATTTGGAAACAGCAGAGGTCATTAGGACTCAGACAAGGCCAAACTGGACTAGGGTGGGCCCTCGACCCAGTGAGTGTTCTGAAGAGGCAGAGGAGGGTCGCAGACCCAGGCCACAGTGAGTGAAGACAGAGACAGACCTGTCTCTGATGGGACAGAGGCCCAAACGGATCCTCCCTGGAGCCTCTGCAGGGAGCCCGCCGGCCCACACCCTGGCCTCAGAATGACAGACAACACCCTGCTGCTGTCCTGCGTCCTCTGGGTTGAGGGCATTTGCTATGGCAGCCTCAGGACACCAGGACGCAGGGGACGCCAGGCCCAGGGGCCCACGCCCACTCGGCCCCCTACCTACCTCCATGACAGGTTCCTCTTGCTCCACTTGGTTGGAGCTGCAGCCTGGCGCCGCCTTCGGGCCTGGGCCACGGCAGGGAGGTCCGGGAGGGAGCAGCGTGGGGTTCTCATCAGAGCCAGGGTGGCCTCGTCTGTGGGGGCAGGGGGTCAGGAGCTGGCCCAGCTCACCTCCTCCCCAACTCCCCACTGAGAGCTGGAGCCTCTGACTCTGGCCAGTGGCGCTGGGCCCAGCTATCTCCTCCCTCCCCACATGGGGTCTGCCAGGGAGAGACTCAGGCCTGAAGGGTCATGGTCAGGGTGCGGTGAGGGGGACAAGCAAACGTTGGCTGGGCGTGGGCGCTCTGCCTGTAATCCCAGCACTTTGGGAGGCTGAGGTGGGAGGATTGCTTGAGCCCAGGAGTTCGAGACCAGCTGGGCAACATAGGGAGACCTTGCCTCTACAAAAAAGAAAACAATAGAATAATAATAATGACATTCAAATGTAAGGCTGGAGACTGACCAGTCAGAGAAATCAGTGATCGGGCCCTGGCCAATCAGAAGGGACAAAGCTGAGGGAGTGTGACCCGATCGCGGCCACAGTGTCTCCTGGCATCCCACAGAGCACTGACCCAAGATGCCAGTGGCCTCCAGGCCACCGAACTGCTGCATAGCTGCAATGGCCTTGGACAGCTCCTCTCGCGTCTGCAGCTGTCCTGTGGCGGGGTCTGCCGGGGGCAGGTAGCCAAACCTGCTCAGCCACTCCTGGGGGCAGACGGCAGAGTGAGGGGCAGCATTGCGAGACTGGGCCCCCCGAAGAGGCACTGCCCTGGGCCCAGCGCTGCTGCACTGGCAGCCCTCTCCTAGCCCACTTCTGTGGGGCTCTGGGGACTGGAAGGCCTGATGCCATCTGTGGGGCCCTGGGGACAGGGAGGCCCCAATGCCATCCGTGGGGCCCTGAGGACAGGGAGGCCCCGATGCCATCGTGAGGGTCCAAGGAACAGGGAGGCCTGATGGCATCCATGTGAGCCCTGGGGCTAGGAAAGCCCAATGCCATCCATGGGATCCTCGGGGACAAGGAGGTCCCTATGCCATCCATGGGATCCTTGGGGACAGGTAGGCCTTGATGCCACCCGTGGGAGCCCTGGGGACAGGGAGGCCTGATGTCATCCATGGGGCCCTGGAGACAGGGAGACCCGATGCCATCCCTGGGGTTCTGAGGACAGGAGGCCTGATGCCATCTGTGAGGCCCTGGGGACAGGGAGGCCTGATGCCACCCATGGGAGCCCCGGGGACAGGGAGGCCTGATGCCATCTGTGGGGGCTGCCCCCACCCCCGCTTGTTTCTTTAACTGCCAAATGGCGCTCATGCCCACTCGCAGGCTGTTGTGATGATTCCACAGAAAACACTGCCATGTGGACCACTGCCAGCTGGCCAGGCTGGGGTTCTCGGAGTCCCACCCCTGTCCTACCCTGGCTTCACAGACTATGCAAGCCAGGGATGGCCCACCGGCCCTATACACAGACCCGGTTTGTTCGGTGGGCATCACGATTCTCCTGGCTCCTTCACGCCACCTACCAGGCCCCCAGGGCTCAGTGTCTGCTGCCCCCCGATGCCACTGAGCTGGTGCTGGGGCGGTGCTGGTAGTCCCTCCTGACGCATGGGGCCCCACGGGTGCTGAGTAGGGACGGGCTCCCTCCTGGAGATCCCAGGGGCCTCAGTAAGCCACAGGGACTGGGGGGGAGCCTGAGCGGTTTGCATACACTGAGACCCCTGTTCCAGGTAACACAGAGACCTTCCTGGCTCCCCATTTCTTCCCTAACCCCTCCCAGAGCTCACTCATCCAGACCCCAGGCCCAGGAGGAGCCCCCAGGAGTGTGTGTGCAGCACTGGGGGCCCCTCCAAGGCTGTGGACAGTACTTGAATCCTCCACGTGGACACTGGTGACTGGAGGGGTGGGTCCCCCCGAGGGGCCTTGGGAGTGGTCCCGTGTTCACATGGATGTGATGACCTGCTGCACCCCTGGGTATTGGCCCAGGTGACCCCCGTACCCGCCCTCTGCAGTGCTGAGATCTTTCGTGGTCCCGGGCTCTTCTTTTGGGAGGGCGCTCTGCCCCACTTTAAAATGCACCCACGGGGTGCCTGAACGAAGCATATTTGTATACCTAACCCTTAACTGTACCCCACAATATCAAAATAAAAAATAGATAATAAAAAAATAAAATAAAATAAAATAAGCCGGGCTCGGTGGCTCAGCTTGTAATCCCACGCCTTTGGGAGGCTGAGGTGAGTGGATTGTCTGAACCCGTGGGTTCGAGACCCGCCTGGGCAACTTGGCAAGACCTCATCTCTACAATAAATAAAAAAATCAGCCGGGCGTGGTAGCGCATGCCTGTAATTCCGGCTACTCGGAAGGCTGAGGCGGAAGGATCGCCGGAGCCCAGCAGGTCGAGGCTGCGGTGGCCGGGAGCGGCCACTGCCCTCCAGTCTGGGCGACCGAGTGAGACTCCAACTCAAAAAAAAATAAACAAAAAATAAAATAAAATAAAATGCACCCACAGGCAACCCTGTTTCGGGGACCCACCGGCTTGGGAGCATTTCTGTCTTAATAAACACCTGCTTTCTTTAAAAAAAAAAAAAAGGACCCACAGGACTTAGCAGCAGGGCCCATAGCGGTCAGAGCTCTGGGTGCTGGAGACTCCTACAAGAGCATCCCAATTTTTGGCTGTGCCTTTTTTTTTTTTTTTTTTTTTTGAGTTAGAGTCTCACTCTGTCCCCAAGCCGGAGTGCAGTGGTACGCTCACGGCCACCGCAGCCTCCACCTGCTGGGTTCAGGATCCTTATGCCTCCGCCTTTCTTTTTCTTTTCTTTTTTTTGAGTTGGAGTCTCACTCTGTCGCCCAGACTGGAGTGCAGTGGCTGCTCCCGGTCACCGCAGTCAGCCTTTCAAATAGCTGGAACTACAGGTGCATGCCACCAAGCCTAGCTAATTTTTTGATTTATTGTAGAGACAAGGTTTCACCAAGTTGCCCAGGCTGGTCTTGAACCTGTGGGCTCAGGCAATTCTCTTGCCTCTGCCTCCCAAAGTGCTGGGATGATAGGAGTAAGCCACCATGCCTGGCTAAAAAGTTTGACAATTATTTTAAAGTCTTGATTCTGCAGTGTTCTTTTCAAATGTCAGAAAACGCACACTTCTGCAGTTTTTTGTTACCACCACAGCCGGTGACCTCCTCCAGGAAGCCCGCGGGATTCCTCAGCTTGTCTGTGAGGTTGGATGAGGACGATCCCCCTGACTAGGAAGGAGTCCACGGAGGCGGTACCATCCCCACCCCGGCCACCCCAGACCCCTGCCCTCCAGGCCTCCCCCTCCCAGGCTGGGATGACAGCCGGGGCTGCCCTGAGCGGCCTTTGCTATGCAGGGTTCCCGGGAGGGCATCACCCCCAGCTTCTGGGGCCAGATGGCCTGCCACGAGGCCCCAGGCTTTTCGGGGCTTCGGCCCGGCCCGGTGGAAGCGGGCGGCTGGCCCGCAGGTCAGGCGGGGCGGCCCCCACCCCACGGCAAGGCCCCGGCCGGCCCGGCGCCCCTGCCCCGTCGCCGCCACGTGACCGCGGCCCCCGGGAGCGCCGAGCACGCGCCCCGCGCAGGCCGCGTCGGCCGGGCAGGTCCGGCTCGGGCCGGCCCCCAGCCTCAGGCTCCGCGTCCGGGAGCGGCCGTCGCTTCGGGCCCGGACGCGGCCCCGCGGGGGGGACCGCTCCACCTCCACCTCGCAGGCGCCTCTGGCAGGGGCTGAGCCACGGGAGAAGCCCCGGCGGGCTCCCCGTCTAGGCGGCGCCTGGGCCGGCCCCCTCCTGCGCCCACGTGCAGCGCGGGAACCGCAGAGCCCCCGGCCCGGCCGGGCAGCGCTCCCCCACGCAGGGGTCGGCGGCCGACACGCTTCGAGGGGCGGGGCCGCCAGGCCGGGGTCCCCGCCCCCACCCACGGGGGAGCCCCGGGGCCCTCCCCGCCACGGTGGCGCGCGCCGCAGCACGGCCCCTGGAGCCCGGGCGCAGATCCCACCCTCCGGGCGTCCCGTCGCCGCCCCGCCCCCCACACCTGCAGAGCCCGCCACGCCACGCCCCCCGCGCCGGGTCCTCCCTCCGCCGTCGCCACGGAGACCGCGGTCTCCAGGGCAACGGAGGCTGCGGTGGGCGGGAACTGCGGCAGCGCAGGGCGAACCTTCCAGAAGGCCACTGGGGAGGGGGCGGGGCCGGGGCGGGGCGAGGGGCGGGGCGGCGGGCGGGAGAGGGGCGCCCGGGAGCCGGACGCGCCCCGCCCCTCCCGTGAGCCGAGCCCGGACTGCAGATGGGGACACTGAGGCCAGAGGCGGAGCCCTGCGCGGGCCCCGGCGGGAACCGCAGCCCCCGACGCCGACCCCGGCCGCCCCAGCCGGCTTCGTCGTGCGCGGCCACATCTAGCACCGTCTGACACGCGCGGCTCTTTCTGCAGCTGAGGGAGGGGCGTGCACCCAGCATACACCCCCTCCGTGATTTCAGTGGGTTCGGAGCGCCCGGCCCCATCCCGTGCCGGCCCGGCCCACCGCCAGCTGCCCGCTCGCCAGGAGGGGCTGCCCTGGCCCGACCTCTGCGGCGAACTGAGCCCCACCGGAGGCCCGGCCTCCACATGAATCTGGGACTTGCCCACTGCCTGGGGGAGGGGTGGAGAGCAGCTACCATTCGTCCATTTTACAGACGAGGAATGAAGGCTCAGAGAGGCTGGGTAACCTGCCCACGGTCACACAGCACACAGTCCGTGATGGCTGTGGTCCTGTATCCATGTCTGACCCAGCTGGCCGCGTGGGGTCCCCTGCACCCGTCCGCTGGGGCTGAGCCATGGCTGGAGTGACTTCCCAGCCATCTTCCCCAGAGGACGCTCCCAGATTCCCTCTGATCATCTGCCATCCCTCTGTGCCACACACTGAGTGCCGGCTGGGTACGCTGGGCACACGGCTGGGACCACCAGACCCGGTCCCGTCACACAGGGGTGCGGATGGCATCAATGGGAACCGAGTGGACACACAAAAACGGGCCTCAGTGGCCAGCCTGTCATGGAGGACAGTGACTCTCCGGGCGGCCCCGACTGTGGTCCACGCACCTTCCACGAGGGCTCCCACGCTCACCCCAGCCCTGGCACTGTGGCTCCATGCGGCTCAGCACACAGGAGGTGCTCAGCAGGCGACTGTGGGTTAGCCTAGAGCAGCGGGCCATACGGTTATCCCCATTTTACAGATGGGGACACTGAGGCTCAGAGAGGGTGGGGCACTCACCCACGGTCCCCCAGCTAGTGAGTGTCAGAGCAGGACACAACAGGACGTCTGGCTGATGCCTGAGTGGGTGTGCTACGTGGGTGGGTGGAGCAGGCACTGTGCTCAGGGAAGACAGCCCAGGGGTGACACCTGGGGGGCGCCACTGCCCCCTAAGTGGGGGCAGAAAGAGGGGGAGGACCTGGTGTGTGGAAGGAGGGCCAGGTGCCCAGGCTGCGGGGCTCTGGGGGTCAGGTGAGGAGGGGCCGTGACGCCACGTGGGGGATGCTGGGCTCTGCCCCCGCCAGGCCACCCTGTCTACCCCTGCCAGTCACGTGGCACCTGGAGGGACCCAGGCCCAGAGGCAGGTGCCCAGCAGGCTGGCAGGACCACGGGTCAACGTGCCAGCCTTCTCCCGCTTGACACGGCCCACACCCACCGCCAAGGTGGGTGTCTCGCGGGAAGCCCAGGCTCACCGAGGAGGAGGAAAGCCATCCGGCTCCACACACCCTTGGGGGTCCCTGGGGAAGGCCCCGAGGCGGGGGACAGCCTGTGGGCCCACGTCGAGTCCTCTCCCCTTCCAGCACCCACCTCCAGAAGCACCCTGTGGACGCACACAGCTGGTGCTCATGGGCCCGTTTCACAGATGAGGAGACAGGCCGGCACTCAGCGGAGTCACAGAACCAGGCAGCGACATCTCGAACCCAGAGCCCCTGTCTGCGTTCAGGGGCCGCATTAGAGGGAAACACTTCTCGACTCCGGGACAGCCGTGGGCGGGGGGACCACAGAGAACAGGGTGTGATGCTCTCCCCTGACCAGCGACTCAGGAACCATGGCTGGTTTGCCACCCCCCAGCGCCAAGGCTCTCCTGGGACTCGGCTGCAGGTGCTGGGGCCAGCCCGGCCCAGCTGGGTAGTGACGCAGAACGGGAGGGCACACGGGCCACAGGCTGGCTCAGGACGGAGGCTGGGACAGGGAGGGAGGTCGCCTCCCACCACCAGCCGGCCAGCTGCTGAGCACCAGGAGCCCCTCGGCGGCCGCGTGCTCGAGCGACAGGCTGGGCGACTGTGAGAATTCCAGCGGAAACTTGAGAGGACAGTTTGCCGGAATCCACTGCCACCACGCACCGGCGCCCTGCCGCCGGGACTGTCCCTGAGACGCCGCGCACGGCTCCAGGCAGCCGGTGGCACTGCTGGCGACAAGAAAACGCCCGAAACGGCCCGCACACCGCCCGGCGGGCTGAGGAGGGGCCGAGCCAGGGTCCGCAGACCCGGCCTGATGGACGCGCTGCAGCCGGGCTGCCGGGGAAGCCAGCCAGGCAGGACGCGGCCATCGCTGCCCAGGGGCTGAGCGGGCGCGTCCTCCCGTGCCCAGCAGCCCTGGGAGGACCCTCGTGAGAGCAGGCAAGGAGGGAGGCAGGGCCCCGGGCCCTTCTGCCGGCCGGAATCTTTTGTGGGTGTCACTTACTCGAATCCAGGAGGGTGGCAGTCTCAGGCCCCAGAGACCCCTGGGGGCACGAGCCGGAGGCGCGCGCTCGCCCGTCCCTGCCAAGGCCCCGCTGAGCTCAATCTCGGCTTTTGTTCCCGCGCTGACGGGAGCCCCTCCCCGGCCTGTGCAACACCCGCCGGGCCGGCTCTTCTGCAGAAGGCGGGTCACACCACAAAGGGGCCCTTCTCCTCCCAGGCGCTCCGAGCCAGCAGCCCCCAGAGCGCGCTGGGGGTGAAGAAGCCCCTACCCGGCAGTCCTCGGCCGGCCGGCTGGGCCGAGCGCCGGCACGTCGTTCCCCCGAGGGCCACCAGAGGCCGCCGTCCGCCGCCAGCTGGGAAGGCAGGCCACGGCTCCGGGCGGGCGGGCGGGCAGCCCTGCCCGGCCGCCAAGCTCCAGCCAGGGGCACTGCCCGGCGACCAAGCTCTTCACTCACAGACTGCACTCCAGGGTCCACTCGCTGCTTCTGGCCAGTCTGAGAGAGGCCTGTGGGGTGCAGGCGAATGACCCTTGGGTGCAGGAGGGGTGCCCGACGGCTCTCCGGGCAGCGAGAAACTTGGGAACCGTCCGGGGCTCATCAAGCAGGCTGGTCCAGCAGGGGCTCCCTCCTTCTGGGTGTGAAGGTCCTCTCCACGGGTCCTTCTCCCACCCAGCCCCTCTGGGGCACCGCTGGAGTGGACTGCAGGCCTGGGCTCCACTGTCCATCCAAGCTGGGGCCACCATGACCCTGGGACTGAGCTTCAAGGGGCTGAGAGGGGGACACCCGGCTTCGCAGGCCGCCTGGCTGGGAGGAAGCTCGCCGTGGGGACCCGCAGGCATCGGGATGGGGCAGCAGGGACGTGGCCGGTGCCCTCCCGGATGGCCTTAGGTCTGGGGCAGCTGGCAGGCACCAGTCGACTCCCAGTGCCCATAGCTGCCACGTCCTCCAGCCCAGGGCTGCAGGGCCACTGCGCCCTCCCCACGCCTGGACCCACCCGGCGGCTTGCGTGGACCCAAAGCTCGTGGAGCTCCGGTGCCGGTGGCGCGGGGTGGGCGGGCGTCGAGTCCCTGGACGTGGGCGCGGGGACGGGGGGAGCGAAGGGCCGGAGCCGCCAACCCGCCGCCTCAGCGACCCCTGCTCCCCAGCCCGCGAGGCTCCCACGCCGGGTCTTCGCTCCACAGGAGGCTCCGCCCGGGCCGGACGCGGAGGGCGCGGGGTGGCCACGGCGCTGCCCCCGTCCCGCTCCGTCGGGACGGCCGGTGCGGGCGGGGGCGCGAGCGGCGGCGCCGGGCCCGGAACGAGGGGTTCGCCCCGGCCAGACGCGACCAGGGCCGGGGCCAGACGGGCCGCCGGGGGACGCGGGGCAGGACGCGTCGAGATCGTGCCCGGCGGGGGGACGGCCACCTGCTCTCCCGACGCCCCCGCGGAGCCGCGCGGGGACCTCGGGTCCGGGGGCGCCGCCCTCCGCGGCCCCGGCCCTGCGGCCGGGACGCCCCCGGGACGCGCGGCGACGACGGCTCTCGGCCCCGGGCCGCCGGGGCCGGCGCAGGGGCGACCCCCGCCCCGCGGGCTCCGCCGCGCGCGCCCCGAGCGCAGGAGCCGCACCGGCTCGCCCGGCCGCCCCGCCGGCGCCCGCCTCAGTTTGCTCGCCCGGGAGACGGGCCGGCGCCGAGACGCCCGGCGCGCCCGCCCGCGCCGCCCGCGCCGCCCGCGCCCGCCCGGCCGCGCACTCACCACCCCCAGGCTGAGGTCCTCGGCGCGGGGCGCGGGCGCGGCGCAGCCCCCGCGCGCCGCCAGCGCCAGCAGCAGCAGCAGCGGCGGCAGCCGGGGCCCGCGGGGCGGCGGGCGCGGAGGGCCGGGGCCCCGGGCGGCGCGGCGCCGCATCGCGCTCTCGGGCCCGCCGGCAGCGTCCGCGCCCCGCGCCGGCCCGCGCCCCGCGCCCGGCGCGCTCGCTCCGCCCGCCGCGGCCGCCCCGCCGCACTGAGCCCGCGCGGCCCGCCTCCAGCGCCGGGGCGGGGCCATGCTAATGCATGCTAATGCGCGGCGCCCGCCCCGCCCCGCCTTAAGGGGCCCGCCGCGCGGCCCCCGCCCCGCCCCCGGCCCGCCGCGGACCCGGGCCGCTGGGCCCGGAGGCGGGGCTTCCCGGGCTCCCCGCGCCGGCCGGCGGCGGGGCGCGCGCGGGGCCGCGGGGCCGGGGTCCGGGCCGCCCCGTGGGGAGGCGCGCCGTGGCCCTGCCCGTCGGGGCCCAGGCCGCCCCGCGCGCCGGCCGGGGTCGTGGCCGCTCGGGCCGGAGCCGCCGCCGCCGCGGCCGGGTGGGCGCTGGGGGGCGCCCGCGCGCCGCGGGCGGGGGGCGCGGCGGGCGGCGGGAGGCGCTGGAGGCGGTTGTGCCCCGCGTGCCCAGGGCTCACAGATGCCTTTCACCCCGTCTCACAGCTCTCGGCGGGGTGGAAGCCCTCGCTTCCGTCTTGCAGACAAGAGCCCGAGGCCCAGGGCCAGGTGCGGTGACTCAGCCTGTGGTCCCAGCTGCTCAGGAGGCTGAGGCAGGAGGATTGCTTAGATCGGGAGTTCAAGACCAGCCTGGGTAACACAGCAAGAGCCTGTTTCTTTTTCTTGTTTTGAGTCGGAGTCTCACTCTGTTGCCCAGGCTGAAGTGCAGTGGCACGCTCACGGCCACCGCCGCCTCGACCCACTGGGCTCAGGCCAGCTTTCCATCTCAGCCTTCCAAGTAGTTGGAACGACAGGCGTCAGCCACCATGCCCGGCTAATTTTTTGATTTGTCGTAGAGACGAGGACTCTCCAAGTTGCCAGACTGGTCTCAAACACCTGGACTCAGGCGGTCCTCTCGCCTCTGCCTCCCAAAGTGCTGGGATGACAGGCATGAGCCACCGTGCCTGTCTAAAATCCCATTTCTAAAAAAAAAAAGACATTGCAAGGGGAGGGAACACATTTCATCAATAAGGGCACCTGATCTCAAACCAGGTGATGTGCGAACCAAAGGGAGGCCCAAACCTTACCTGTACAACGACCATTTGTATACCTAACCCTGAATTGTACCCCACATCTTTAAAATAAAAAAATTTTTTAAAGAAAGCATCCAAGCTCAAGCAGCAGCGGCCATGCTTTTCTCTAAGCTCTGGCCCGCTCTCTCATCTTGGGTAAGTGGATTCTCACTCTCTCTCTTCCGTCTGCTTTCTAAATAAACTATTTTTCCTAATTAAATATAAAAAGAAGGAAACTGCAAATGGACTTCCACAGCAGCCAGGCTGAGCCAGGGCCCTGCGTCATGCTGGCTGTGGCCAGGCTCATGGCGGGGGCTGGAGTCCCACCTGTGCCCTGTGCTGCTCTGTGGCCCTAGGAGCGCTGGCTTCCACTGCGGAAGCCTGTCTGGGCCCCACAGGGCTGCTACCTATGCTGCTGGCGGCCCCGGGTTGATCACACTGGGACAGGCCCCAAAGCCAAAACAAGCACAGCCTTGGTCAAAGTGTGCCAGCAGGCGCTCACACAGATTGTTGAGAGAACAAAACGGATGAGAAACAGACAAGCCCAGTGCAGAAAACCCCTCAGAACCACAGCTGTCTGCTCACTTATGTTTACCAGCTGCATACACAGCCATGTCGCATCTGAGCTCCTTGATCCAGCCTTGCCTGCCATCCATCTCTGTTGCTCTGACTCCAGCATCTCTGATTTCCTTCAGGAAATTCCCCTTGTGCCTGCTGGCCCAGGGCTGCCTGATGCCACGGCCACCCCTGGAGCGCATGACCCCGGTGGGGGGATCCTTACTCCCACCTGCTGGCCTGACGGTATGGCACTATCATGGGGGGTCTGTAGGGCATGACGGGGCCCCTCACTGAGATGTGGAGGGTCCTAGGGGCCCGAGGTGCCCAGCCCTGGGACAGTCACTGGGTCACTCTGTCCCTGGAGCAGATGCTCTGACGTGTGGCCAAGGTGGCCCTGGGCTGAGACCCCATGGTGACCCTAGACACTTTGGTCAGGCACGGGAGGGGCCCGAGCTCATGTCTCCTCTGGTGAATTCCACCCATGGCTCCTTGGGGGCAGGTAACAGAAAGCCCAATGCAGAGGAGCCCAAGAGACAAGGACTTCAGAGTCCTACACTCTTTGGGTCCCATACCAGCCCAGACTGTCTGTCCTTCCTTGGCCCGGGGTCTTCATATCTGGTCTCCATGCCCTCACCAAGGACACCTGGCTTCGGCCCCTGCCATGAAATCACCTGACGGAGGTCGTTAATCCCTTGGTGTGGACTTTTAAAATTTATTTATGAGTCAGAGTCTCACTCTGTCACCCAGGCTGGAGTGCAGTGGCATGCTCCTGGCCACCACAGCCTCGACTTCTGGGCTCAGGTGACCCTTCCGCCTCAGCCTTCCAAGTAGCTGGAACTGCAGGCACATGCCGCCACACCCGGCTAATTTTTTGATTTATTGTAGAGACAGTGTCTCGCCAAGTTGCCCAGGCTGGTCTCGAACCCTTGGGCTCAGGCAACACTCTTGCCTCTGCCTCCCAAAGTGCTGGGATGACAGGTGTGAGCCATTGTGCCTGGCAGTTTTAAAAATTTGTTCGTAGAGACAGTCTCTCCATGTTGCCCAGGGTGGTCTTGAAGTCTTGGGCTCAAGCAATTCTCCTCAGCTTCCAAAAGTGCTGGGATGACAGGTGTGAACCGCCACACCTGGCTCCTTGCTAAATGACGCTTCTTCCTTTTCTCAGCCTCTCTGGTGGTGGTTCACGCCCTCTGCTGCCCCCCAGGGTGGGTTTGGGCCTCTCTCATGTCCCCTGGCTGGCCTTCACCGTGAGGGGCCACACTTACAGGCTTTCCCTGCCGGCCCAGAGCTCCTCTGGAGGTCTCCTCCTGCCCACCCGAACTCCCCAGACATGAGGGGGGCCGCTGTGGCACCAAGGAATTCACGCCCAGTGCCTCCCTTCCCCTGGCTGGGCTCCCTGCGCATCCCTGGAAGCCCGGCTGTCATTACTCATTTATTTTTTTTCAAGAACAGCCGAAGGTGTCT
>JAPVLO010002935.1:0-27727 GCA_027257055.1 Cephalopachus bancanus | reverse complement strand
ATATTCAGGACATCAAGCGTAATACAACAACTGCTCTGATGGTCATTATAGAAGGGTTCCAAGATTGCTTTGACAGGTGAACTAGGTGCTGGTGTCATCGCATAGCTTGCCAAGAAGAGTACTTTGAAGTACCATAATGATATTCCACAATGATGTGCATGTAGCACTTATTCCAGGATAAGTTTGTGAACTTAATTGTCAGACCTTATACTTCCTGGGGTCTTATGTTTACACTGTTGATTCATGTAACATGTCAATCTTCCTGTTTAAAATGGTTAAATATTAACGAAAAATGTTAAATATAGATGTTGTTACACCAGCATGACTGGAAAGTAAATTTTCCAAACTCAATTTTAATTTGAGTGGACAAAAGGCTATGAAGATAATCAATTGGAACACAACTGAACCTAATTTTAAAAGGATGTAATTTGGAAAGTCATAGGGAGATAAATGTTAAATCATGCATTATCAATATTCTACATATTAGACTGGCCACCAAAGTCATCTAGAGTAAATATTTTCATTGATTTACAAAGAGGACTAATGATAATTAACTTTTTAACTTGATGATTGACAAATCAGAATGAATGATGTTATTT
Source organism: Cephalopachus bancanus (assembly GCA_027257055.1). NCBI lineage: Eukaryota > Metazoa > Chordata > Mammalia > Primates > Tarsiidae > Cephalopachus > Cephalopachus bancanus. The sequence continues at coordinate 27,128 of JAPVLO010002935.1, read as the reverse complement.
AATGAACATTTAAACATCCAGTAAAATACAATTATCTCAACTGAATTATTTTCTACAGCTTAATTGATCCAGTATTGAACTATTTTAAAGTAGCCTTCATATAAAACATTATTTCTAGAGTTCCTTTCATTATCATATCCAGTATATTTGCTGTTTCTGTATAGATTTTGCTTGGCAAAGCCATTTAATTTAATAGAACTCCATTGATGAACTTGAGAGCAAACAAATTATCTCATCAGTTTCTGGTAAGAGCCAGGATTGTGAATTAAATAAAAAAGTTAAACAAGATAAGTATGCGATTGGTTAATATTCATGTCAATCTGAGTTATAGCCATTCTTCCCTTTTTAAATGAAGTATTTTATTTGGTAACTAAGGGTGAGAAAGGATACATATACACATATCTATACATATCTATACATATCTATACATATATAATGATACATGTTATGTTTCTAAGTATTACAATTTTTAAAAAAAGATCAGATGTGTTAAAAATTATTGATGCATCTTTTAAAATGAATTTTCTAAATTAAAAGTTTAACTGGGATCTCCAGTTTAGAATATTAATCAGTTCACAAGAAGGGTATTCATTTATTTAAGGTAAAGAAGGAAACTCTTTCCACTTTTAACCCTATCCAATTAGTTAAACAAAATAAAACATAAAGTCTGAGTCACTACCAGGAATGAAAAAATTTATCTGCATTTTTATGTTCAGGTTAAGCAAATTTATTTTCAATGTTCTGCCAAATAGATATATTAATAATTTAGTTTATTATAAAGTTTAGCACTATTTTATTAAGTTTATAATACAATAGTCTCTACTGAATATTAGTTACTAGGTAACATTCAATTACATAGGATATTTATGTTGCCTGTGCAATTCTTACAATTGAAATACAATCAAGATTACAGAAATGTTCAATTATTCATTTTTAGCTATATTGAATTTGCGATTTTAAATTGGCAAATGACTTAAATTTTGTTTGGATTGTTTTATATAAGAAAACAAAAATTAAAGTAGTATAAATCAACATATTAATTTAGAGTCTTTACAAATTTTATTCTTTTTTCATATCATAGTAATGAAATTCCCTATATAATTGTAAACAGAAATAAGGAAGATAAAATAACACAATAGACATTTTGCTAATGTTAATATCATTTGTGATGGATCCCTTGTATCTCTTGATATTTTCAAACTATCCCTCCCTTTATTCACTGGTTTCACCTTAGAACATACTAAATTATTTTTCGTTATGAAAACAAAACAAAATAGCCAAAAAAAAAGCAGATAGAAAAATGAAGAAATGACACTTTTTAACACGAATCACACTTCTTTAGAATGCTATTTATCAACATTATATTAGAAAAAAATTAATAATCCTCAAACTCTGTACTTGAAAATATAGTATTTCCATTCATTTTGAGCAATCCAAGAGCAATTTTTAATCTGGATAAATCGTTTGGTTCTGTATTGATCCTTCCTTCCTTCCTTCCTTCCTTCCTTCCTTCCTTCCTTCCTTCCTTCCCTTCCCTTCCTTCCTCCCTTCCTTTCTGTTGGGAGCCAGCCTTGGAGGCCCGCCTGATTGACAAAGTCCAGGTGCGCTGAGGACCCCCCGGCTGTAAAGCAAGTCCGGGCAGCTGAGACCCTTTTGTCTTCCGTCTTTGCTGTTGGTACAGCTGAAGAAATTCTGTGCAGTTGTGGAAGAAGAAGATGGCATGTTTACACGAAGTACTCACAGCTAACCTGAGAATGTCATGGCTCATTTTTCCATTTTCCCACTATGCTGTTTGGCCTTTTCTAACATATGCAAGGGTTAAACTCTGAAGCACATCAAGAATGCTTTCTTTCACTTGGATATAAGTTACTAGATATTGCTTAAGTAATAAATGATATAAGTATATTCACTCCTTATTTGATTTAGGATTATGTAGTTTAGTGTTTAGACATAAGGTTTTTTTAAAAAGCACAAGTTTATAGTTTTTTTAAAAAGCACAAGTTCATTATGAATTGATTATAAGTTCTAGCACTTATCTTGGAGTTATGTAGGTGACTTATAATACTGTTTTCACTGACTTAGGATAAAGATTAATGTTAAGGTTTTTACTTAATTCAATAGTTAAAACTCTAGGTTAACATTTATAAAGTAGGTTTTCACTGAACTCATAATATACTAATCAGACACTTTTATGATAGATCAGCTAAAGACAGAAAGCAATCTTGGAGGGCCTGGGAAACATTACTAAAAACTTCTTTTGAGTTCTTTTTAGAAACAAGCACTGCAAGAGAAAAGTAACGAGGACATCTGGACAAGGGAGGCGATCACGGGACTCTGAAGAACATAAAAGCCTAAGATGGGAAAATTCCTGACACATGAAGAAATGTACACTTAAAGAAACTTTCTTGAGACATTTCAAGGACTGTAATTCGGGACATTGGACTGAAAGTATTATTGTTGGCTTTATGAATAAGACTTGTTGTCTAAATGTTTATGGGAATCTTGGTTTGTTTGCTACTAAGACCACTAGATGGTAGCTATTAGAAGATATGTACATGAAGGAATTTTCTTTGTCTTGCCCCTTCACGAATGGTATCAAAGTTCTGTGTTAACTAACATTAAATTGTCATCTGTTCAGGAAGCAGGTGTCCGAGTCTATTATCTTCATTCATTCGCCTATCCACCTCTCCTTCAGGACATCTCACGACCCTTGCGGGGCGGGACCGCGCACCTTTCTTCCCTCCCTCCTTCCTTCCTTCCATTTTACAGTAGCTTTTATGTAAAACATGATAAAGAATGGGATAGTGTAGTGAGAGAAAAAAAGAAGAAAAGAGGGATAATAGAAAGTAATTAGATATATGGCATTTGCGTGCTAGCCTCACAATATAATAAAAAGGGGAGGATTCGCAGTTACTTTAAAGGACACAAATACCATCAAATATATATATTTAATTGAAGTGGATATATTATCCACGAGTGACTACTCCAATCACATGCAAGGACAGAATTAGCTCTGTTGCCTGAATTCCAGATGTCCAACAGGAAGAGAGGCACTCACCTTCCATATGCAAACATATTTCAAACCTCCCTTTTACAGCTTCACTCTTAGCCCAACTGTGTCTTGTTTCCACTTTTCTAGAATCTCTCAGGTTTTAATTTTTTTGCTACAGTGAAATTGGGAAGAGTAAATTTCTCCTCAATTCAGCTCCTGCCAGAACTATGCTGAAACAGAATTCCTCAGTGTTCTGAGCTTTTCCAAGTTTCTATCACCCATAGGCTTACTTCTTATTTGTTTTCCTTATTACAGACATCAGGATTTTGACTTTTTTTGCTTTGATAAATCAGTTTCTACTCATCCACTGGTCTTGCTGCTTTCCAAAATTTTGTTGACATTTTTCTTTGGAAGTTCTCTCCATGTTCTACATCTGTGAGGATAACTAAATATTCATTCACTGTGGTTTAAGTGTATCACGAGAGGGAGAATAATAGGTCAGTACGCATATTTTCTCCATGTCATTTGCAAAGTGATTATTTTATAATGAAAATTGAATCATTTTTCTCCCATGGAGCATTCTTTTTGGTTTCCTATTGCTCAGCCTTCTTGACTTGACTTTCAATATCCTTCCTGAGTGTATACCAAAAATAATAATGATAATAGTAATTGCAGTAACATAATAATAACCACTATTCATATTATTATACTAGCATAGATAAATTACTTTGTGCCAGAAACTGCAATATTTAATTTAATCTTCAAGAGATACCATCAGAAAAGAACATTTTAAAAAATTCTCCTTTCAGTTAAAAAAAAAGATTTTCAGAAGATATCTAACTTATCCAAGGTAATATACAATTAGTTATTGGATTTAATAATAAATAAGTCAATTTAATTCTAACAATGAATTAAATGTATGTTACCATTCCACACTGTTCCACAATTGCTAGAGTGTTGTGATATGGAGTGGTATAAATAGTATAGTGCAGCATATAAATAGAATATGAATGGTTAGGAAAGGAGAAAATAGCTTGCACAGTACAGTATATTTGTAGTACAGTACCTATCTATTTAACTTAATCTCGTATTTCTTCCTTACTCCTTGAGTTTAAATTTTATTCAACCTGAACGCATTTCAATTTCCCTACTTTTTTTCCAAACTTTCCTATTTATTCTTGCCCTAAGGTAAGAAAGATTAAGAAATCCCAGATGCATGAAACACCTACTCATTCAGGACTTTTTTCTTTTAGTGTCCCAGTTAGGAAAACACTTCATCTTTGTCAAGTTTTTGATCATAGTGTGTTGCAATCACCTATGATATGCCCATATTTTCTTTAAATTGTTAATTTCATGAAGTATGGATCATGTATTTCATTATATCCTCATTACTTTGTTTGTCCTGGTGTCCTATATTTCTCAATGAGATTATAATAATAATTGTCTTAGTTTCCAATTGTTGCTGCAAGAAACTACCTCAAACATAATGACTGAAAAAAAAATTACAATTTATTATCAGGAAGTTCGAAATTGGTCTCACTAAACTTAAGCAGTGTTTCAGCTGAGATATGTTATATTCTGGAGGCTCAAAGGAAGAATCTATGTTCTTGTTTTTTCAGGTCCTTTATTTTTGGTCTGTGCCTACCTCTCACCTTCTTTAAAGCCAGCAATAGACAGTCAAGTCTTTCTCACATCAAATCTCCCTGCTGTGGATTCTTCTACTTCCCTTTTCACATCTATGATGCCTTGTGATTATATTGGGCCCAACTGGATAACCCAAGATAATCTCCCAAATTTTTGTTTTAAGGTCATTTTATTAGCAAACTTAATTCCATCTGCTACTTTAATTTCCCTTTGTCATGTAGCTTAACATATTCACAGGTTACTGACATTAGGATGTGAAGATAGGTAAGGAGGGCAGTATTGGGGAATTTTCTGTCTGCCACAATAGACAATACCAATTTGGTTACCTATTCTGAGGAAGAAATGTGTTTTATAGATATTTTTCAAGTTAATCTTTACAAAAAGTCGTCAAAATAGTTACTGTTATCTCAGCTTAGAAAATAATGCACTGAGGTTCACAACCTTGCCCAAGATCAAGTAGAAAGTGGGAGAGTCATGACTCAAAGACACATGAATAGCCTCAAGATATATGCCTTTTGATGAATATTGTTTTTCTGACTGGCATTCCTTACCCATCAGGCAAAGTACCCTTCTATTACTCTAGTCATATAATTTATATTATTATATGCTTATTTTTATAAGAATCATATAATTTTCCCACTGGGGTAAAGAATTAAGTAAAAACACAAATGATTTTTCTGAGTCAGTTTCCCTTCATGGAACCACTCAAAGCCTCCATTAAATTTCCTGGTTTTTGTTTTGTTTTTACTTTAAATAAATATTGACTGGGTTGCCATCATTTTCAATCAAAAGCATCTGGCTTAATCCAGTCTTTTATCTCCATTGCACTGCCTTCTAAACATTATTTGGTATTCCTTGTTTCTTACAAGAGGTTTTCATATATACATTTTATTTTATAATAACAGCAAGACGTGTATGGTAGATGTTTTACCTACATGCTAGAGAGAAAATTTAAAGAATTAATTCCTTCTCTTAGAGATAGAAGGATGGATAGATACAGATATAGATATAGACATAGACATAGACATAGACATAGGCAGAATATTGTTTAAAGTCAATATTCCTCAATGAATTAATTGCATGAGCCCAGGGAGTATATCATCATCTTCTTTGCACTTAGTCTCCATAATTGGGATTAGATGTCGTATTAGTTTCCTGGGGCTACCATAAAAATATACCATAAACTGAGTGTATTAAAATTTATTATTTCACCATTCTGGAGGCTTGAACCCTGACTTCAAAGTGTTGGCAGGACGAAGCTCATGTTGAAACTTGTAGGAGCAAATGATTCCTTGCCTTCCCGTCTCCTGGTAGTTTGCAGACAATCCTGGGTATCCCTTGGTTTGTAACTGCAGCACTCCTATCTCTGTTGTCACATGGCATTCTTTCCTTGTGTATCTGTGTCCCTATGTTTCTTCTCCTTTTCTAATATAGTCACCAGTCATATTTGATTAAGGGTCTACCTTAGTCAAGTATGACATCACCTTAACCTAATTATATCTACAACAACCTATTTCTCAGTCAAGTCACATCCTGAGGTTCTAGGGGTTAGGATTTCAACGTATCTTTTTTGGAAGTCACAATTCAACTAACTCATAACAGATACTTAAATAATTAATAGTTGGATAAACGATGTCATAGTAGATAAGGCCCTGTTTAAAATATTTAGTACAAGAATAGATGCAGACACACAAATTTCCATTTTGAAGCACTACAAAGGCTTGAAGATCTAGCCTGTATTTTATTTTATTTATAAATAAAAGACACTACAATGCAGAGACAGTGGGGAGTATCAAATTAAAGAGTTAAGAATTGCTGCTTCTAGATATCTTCTGCTCTTTAGATGAATTTTAGTGATAACGTCCTCAGCCTGAGTCTGCTGATAGCAGTCAGTGAGCCCAATGGCAGAGCCAATCTTAGAGTTTTTTTCCAGCTTTAAGTCCAGCCAGTTACTAATTTCACTATTCCTTCCTTGTCTGCTAATAAGCAAAGAGCAATTCTATTATATTCAGAGGCAGACTTACTGTGAAGCTAATGAAGATTGAGCTTCGGGGCCTTCCAATTGCATGAGCCCCTTCCAGGGACTTGTACCTAATTTGGTTTCAGCAATGTTGTATGCATTTTTTAAAGATTATTGCTCAGACTGTATCAGCTTCAGGCCTCACAAAATCTGGATGTGCTTTTGAGCAAATTCTAGGGATAGCCAATTAATTATCTCACACTTTGACAGACTTTTACTTATCTAGAAATGTAAAAAACTTAACAGAAAGGGTAAAATGAAAATAATACATTCTCTGTTGGCATCATCACCATTACGGTGTATTGTTCTGTATGGCACCTCACCCAACGAAGACTAGCTTCTTAATTGTTTTTAATTACCCAGAATGACAGACCACAGTCACAGCTCAGTGACAGCCAGAAAGAGAAGGATGCAAAATAAAGGAGCCTGGGAATTTGGTGACCCTTTGTTTTTGTTGATATGGTGAGTGTTGTTATTTTCAGTGAACTTGTAAAGAGAAAATGTGAACCCAAAAGACATGAAGGGGAGAATGAAGATCAAATGAAGAAACGTGAGTCATGAGCAACTTCAGCAAAGTCAAAGACAAGGGCATGTGCTGTGGAAGAGTCACTACTCTTGAAGCCACATGGACATGTATTGTTAAATGTCACCCAAGGTAGCATAGAAGAGGAAACTGCTAGCTAGTTAGCCTGCATATCAAATTCAGGATTTCTTAAAAAGTCTATGATGTGTCCCTGTTTTCTGACTATCAACCCAGCAGAAGCTTGTTCTCCCTAGTTTACTTCTTGTTCACGTTCAGTAAAGGACATTTAAAGAACTAAACCTTTCAGAAGTCAAAATAGTAAACATTGAATGGTAGAATTATAAATTTTATGATGCTTTGGGACAAAATATTTTTTTTTTTTTTTTTTTTTAATAATCAGTATTTTTTATTATCGTTTTGTAGGGTACAGGTAAGGGTTAGGTGTACAATTACGTTTCATTCAGGCACCCTATTGATAAGAGGTGTTTTCCCAGTCCCAGATAGATATTAGCTACTGTTAATCCCATCCCCCCACCATAATTTCCCAGTACCATCAGTCATTTTCTTATAGTATTACATTGGATGTTCAAGGTCCATTATATGAGTGAAAACATGTGATATTCTGATCTTTGTTTCTGTGAGAGGTCACTCAGTATTATAGACTCTAGTTCCATCCAGGTAGCTGCGAAATCCATGATTTTGTTCTTTTTCATGGCTGCGTAGTATTCCATCGTGTATATGTACCACATTTTTTTAATCCAGTCCTCTTTTGATGGGCAGCATGGTTGTTTCCAGGTTCTTGCTATTGTGAATAACGCTGCGATAAACATACGTGTACAGGTATCTTTTTTATAGAGTGATTTGTGTTCTTCAGGGTATATTCCCAGTAGGGGGATTGCAGAGTCATAAGGAAGGTCAATATTTAGAGCTTTCAGGAATCGCCACACTGCTTTCCACAGAGGTTGCACTAGCTTACACTCCCACCAACAGTGTAGAAGTGTTCCCTTTTCACCACAGCCTCTCCAGCAGCTGTTATTTTTTGAGTTGTTGATAATTGCCATTCTGACTGGAGTTAGGTGATATCTCAGTGTGGTTTTGATTTGCATCTCCCTGATGATTAGTGAGGTTGAGCATTTCTTCATGTGTTTGTTGGCTGCTCGAATGTCTTCTTTTGTGAAGTGTCTGTTCATATCTTTTGCCCATTTTATAATGGGGTTGTTTGTTTTCTTCTTTTCAGTACGTTTCAGTTCCTTGTAGATCCAGGATGTTAAGCCTTTGTCAGACCTAGAGTTGGCAAATACTTTTTCCCAGTCTGTAGGCTGTCTCCCTACTCTCTTGATGGTTTCTTTGGCTTTACAGAAGCTTGTCAGTTTAATAAGGTCCCATTTGTCTATCTTCTCTCTTAAGTCCTGTGGGTTTCGGGTTTTGTACAGGAATTGGATGCCCGTTCCAATTTCCATGAGAGTATTTCCTTCCTTTTCTAATGTTCTTATGGTTTGAGGTTTTACATTTAGGTCTCTGATCCATTTGGAGTTAACCTTTGTGCATGGGGATAGATAGGGGTCCTGTTTCAATCTTCTACATGTGGTCAACCAGTTTTCCCAGCACCATTTACTGAATAGGTTCTCCTCACCCCATTGGTAGGTGGTGGGGGCTTTGTCGAAGATGAGTTGGTTGAGGAATTGAGGTTTTGCTTCTGGAATCTCAATTCTGTTCCATTGATCTATATGCCTGTTCTTGTACCAATACCAAGCTGTTTTGATGATTGTAGCTTTATAGTAAAGTTTGAAGTCTGGTATTGTGATACCACCTGCTTTGTTTTTTTTGCTGAGGATTGTTCTGGCTATTCTTGGACGTTTGTGTTTCCATATGAATTCCTGTGTTGTTTTTTCTAGGTCAGAGAAGAATGTTATTGGTAATTTAATGGGTATTGCATTGAATTGTAGATTGCCTTAGGTAAGATGGACATCTTCACAATGTTGATTCTTCCGATCCATGAGCATGGGATATTTTTCCACTTGTTCATGTCAGCTTTGATTTCTTTGAGCAGTGTTTTGTAATTTGCATTGTAAAGGTCTTTCACGTCTCTGGTTAGGAAGATGCCAAGGTATTTCTTTTTTTTTGTGGCTATTGTGAATGGAATTGTGTTTTTTTTTTGGGGTTTCTGTTTGTTTATTATTGGTGTAGAGAAATGCGATTGTCTTTTGTACATTTATTTTGTATCCTGAGACTTTGCCAAAGGCCTTTATCAATGTAAGGAGGCCTTTAACAGACTCTCTTGGGTTTTCAAGGTACACCATCATATCATCTGCATAGAGAGATAACTTGACTTCCTCTTTTCCTATTTGAATACCTCTGATTGCCTCGTCTTCTCTGATTGCTCTAGCCAGGACTTCCAATACTATGTTGAACAGGAGGAGAGAGAGTGGGCATCCTTGTCTAGTTCCAGTTTTCAGGGGAATTGGTTCCAATTTTTGTCCATTTAGGAGTATGCAGGCTGTAGGTTTCTCGTAGATGGCTTTTATTATTTTGAGGTATGTTCCCCGTATGCCTAGATGTTCAAGGGTTTTTATCAAGAAGGGGTGCTGGATTTTATCAAAAGCTTTTTCTGCATCTAATGATATGATCATGTGGTTTTGTTTTGACATCTGTTGATGTATTTAATTACATTTATGGTTTTACGAATGTTGAACCAACCTTGCATGCCAGGAATGAAGCCTACTTGGTCATGGTGAATGATTTTTGAGATGTATTGTTGAATCCTGTTTGCTAGGATTTTGTTAAGAATTTTAGCATCTATGTTCATCAAAGATATTGGCCTGTAGTTCTCTTTCTTTGTTGGATCTTTACCTGGCTTGGGTATCAGTGTGATGTTGGCTTCATAAAATGATTTGGGGAGAGTTCCATCTTTTTCTATCGCCGGGAATACCTTCAGTAGGATTGGTATCAGCTCCCCCTTGAATGTCTTGTAGAATTCTGCTGGAAAGCCATCTGGACCAGGGCTTTTTTTTGTAGGAAGTTTTCTTATTACGTAGTCGATTTCCTTGATTGTAATTGGTCTATTTAGGGACTCAATTTCTTCTTGTTCCAACCTAGGTAGATTGTGTGATGTCAGAAAGTCCTCCATTTCCTTGTGGTTTTCAAGTTTGTTTCCATACAAGTGTACATAGTAGTCTCTAATGATCTTTTGTATTTCTTCAGGGTCAGATGTGACTTCATCTTTTGTGTTTCTGATTATGCTTATTTTTTTTTTTTCTCGTTTTTTCTTGGTCAGTCTAGCTAGGGGACCATCGATCTTGTTTATTCTTTCGAAGAACCAGCTTTTTGTTTCATTGATTTTTTCAATTATCTTTTTGTCTTCTATGTCCTGGATTTGGGCTTTTATTTTGGTGATCTGGATTCTTCTGCTGAAATTAGGGTTTTTGTGGTCTTGCTTTTCCAGCTTTTTTAGGTGGCTTGTTAGATTGTGAATTTCTGTTCCTTCCATTTTCTTCATGTGTGTTTGTAGGGATATAAATTCCCCTCTTACTACAGCTTTCAGGGCATCCCAGAGATTTTGGTAAGATGTTTCTTCATTTTCATTTGTTTCCAGGTATCTTTTGATCCCTGTTTTGATTTCGTCATTGACCCAGGAGTTGTTTAGCATCATGCTGTTTAGTGTCCATGTCTTTGTGGGTTTTGGGGGGACTTTGTTGGTGTCAATATTTATTTTTATTCCACTGTGGTCCGAGAAGGTGTTTGGTAGAATTTCGGTCCTTTTAAATTTGCTTATACTTGATTTATGGCCGAGTATGTGGTCGATCTTGGAATATGTTCCATGTGGTGATGAGTAAAATGTGTATTCTGTGGTCTTTGGATGGAGTGTTCTGTAAGTATCAATTAAGTCCATTTGGTCCAAGGTCACATTGAGGTTCCGGATCTCCTTGCTGATTTTTTGTCCTGTTGATCTGTCTAGGGTTGTGAGTGGGGTATTAAAGTCCCCAGTTATGATAGTGGTAGAGTCAATATCTTTCTTTAGTTTCCAAGAAGTTGCTTTAAGAAGGTTGGTGCACCTATGTTGGGTGCATATATGTTTAGGATAGATATTTCTTGTTGATGGATTGAACCTTTTATCATTATGTAGTGACCTTCTGTATCTTTTTGATTTTTAATAGTTTGAAGGATATTTTGTCTGAAATTAAGATGGCTACTCCCTCCTTTCTTTTGTATTCCGTTCGCCTGAAAGACTGTTTCCCATCCTCTTACCTTGAGTCTGTGGGTGTCCTTTCTAGTGAGGTGAGTCTCTTGAAGGCAATAGATTGTTGCCTGATGATATTTTATCCATTTTGCCAATCTATGTCTTTTCAGTGGTGCATTTAGTCCGTTCACGTTTAGGCTAATAATTGAAATGCAAGAGTTGATCCCTGTCATGAGGTTCTTACAGAGTTGTTACTGTTTATTTGTTGTCTTTCTTTGGGTTTTGGAGTTGGTTCAGGTGTGTTTTTTAATCTTTTGCCCGTACTCTTGTGAAGAATGCTGATGTTCTTTTTTCTTTTTCTTCTGTGTTCAGTACTTTCTTGAGTGTTTCTTGTAGCGGTGGTCTGGTGGCAGCGTAGGTTCTTAGGGATTGGATGTCTGGAAAAGATTTTAATTCTCCCTCACTAATGAAGCTTAGTTTAGCTGGGTAGGGTTTTTCTTGGTTGAAATTGTTTCTCTTTTAGTACTTTGAAGATAGGGCTCCAGGCTCTCCTGGCCTGAAGGGTTTCTGTGGATAAATCTGCTGCTATTCGGATTGGTTTTCCCTGGTAGGTAGTCTGGCCTTTTTCTCTTGCTGCCTTTAGGATTTTTCCTTTCATAGCTACTTTGTTTAGGCGAATTATTATGTGTCTGGGAGTTGGTCTTCTCGTTTGTTGTCTTGCAGGGGTTCTCTGAATCTCTTGTGTTTGAATTTTTTCATCTTTACTGAGATGAGGGAAGTTTTCTTGAATGATTTCATGGAATGTTTGTTCCAGTGTGGCTTCTGTTTCTCTTTCTGCCTCAGGAAGCCCAATTATTCTCAGGTTTGGTCTCTTGAAGTGATCATTCATCTCTTGCAGGTTTTGTTCTGTCTTTTTGAGCTTCTTTTCTATGCTTTTGACAGTTTGGGTTAGTTCTGTGTTTTTGGGCTTCGAGCTCTGAGATTCTTTCTTCTGCTTGGCTGATTCTGCTTTCCATGCTTATTAGTCTGTTGTTCATTTCCATCACAGTATTCTTTACTGCTGTCATTTCTGACAACAGCTCCTTCCTATTTTCCTCTTGTCTCTCCTCAATTTTTTTAATTCTCTCCATTAATGTTTTGATGTCTGGGTTTGTTGCATGTAGCCAGTCATTCTGGGGAGTCTTCATTGTCTGTGTTCCAGAGTCTGTTTTCTCATTGTCTGATCTCCCAGGGGTCTGTGTAAGCCCTATATTCTTCTTTTGGTTTTTCTTCATTTGTGCGGTTTTTCCACTTCCCTACTTCTTCCTTCCCTCCACGTCACCGTCTTCTTTAATTTTGTTTTTCAGGGGTAAAGGGACTGGTTTTACTTCTGTTCATTCAATCTCCCATTCTTTATGTATGTCGTCTTACTTTGTTCAATTTTGAAGTTGCACTGTAGGTTGGAGGTGGTCCTTTTTGCAGTTTTGAGATGTATTTAAGGGGAGAGCTGTGATTCAAAATCTGTCTGCAGGTCCTGCTGTTCGCTGACAGGCGTGTGGATAATGTGGAACCCACTTCCCACTGCCCTGGAGTCTGTCCGTGCAATGGGGCTGTAGGTTTACTCCCTGTAATAAAATGTGGTTAGCAGGGGGGAGAGAATGGAGCAGATAGTGGGTTGAAGAGGGGAGTGGAGAGATAGAGAAGTAAGGTAGGAAACTAACGAGTGTGCCAACAAATAGAGAGAGAGGTCTATACTGAAACAGCTAAAAACGATGGACCACAGCTACAGTCGAACCAACTCTCATACAATCACAAATAAAACATATTGTGATGCTAGCATACCGGCTATCCAACCACCTTATTGGTGTGTTGTTCCTCTATACAAAGACATGGTTTACAGACAGAAGAAAAGAGAAGAAAAGGAAAAGGAAAAGAGAAAAAAGGGGAACAATACTGTAGGAATAGAATTAAGTCATTAAACTAATAGAATCAATGAAGCACACTCTGAGACCTTTCGTTTAAGTCCAATGTCCTTTCAGGTCTGATTTGTAGTTTTCTTTTTAAGCCGGTGAATTAATTTGCAGTTAGAGTCAATTGCCCCTGATATGTTGTGAAGGACAGCTCAGGTCAGCTTTCCTTAGCAGTTTGGTCTATGTCTTAATCAGGCTTATTTCTCCCGTTTCGGTGTTGTTACCTTGAGTCGCCAGGAGGTGGTGCTATCTCATCTGCTCGCCCTAGAGGGGGTGGGGCCGGACAGGAACAAGATGGCTGCCTGCCTCCGAGCAGGCAACAGAAGCCCCACGCGAGCCAGCAGCACAATCTCAGACACAGGAGATTTTTGCAGAAATTCCTGCAGATCTTCTTTTAAGCCGATTTGTGTGGATCTCCTCTCAGGCCGGGTTGTGATGAGCTGGGCGGGCCGAGCGCCGGGGCGCCGGGAGCGCCGGGGCGCCGGGAGCGCCGGGGCCGCGGGAGGCGGGGGCGCCGGGGCCGCGGGAGGCGGGAGCGCCGGGCCCCGGGAGGCGGGAGCGCCGGGGCCCCGGGAGGCGGGAGGCGGGAGCCACAAAATATTTTTGATACATGATTATGATAAGCATTTGTTCATTTACAATGGACAGATATGATCAACCTGGCCACAGTATTTAAATTTTTGAGCTTGGCCCATACTATCCAACAATCAATTCTTAAATTCTCTACAATAATCTCCAATTTTCTCACCTGTTTCCTTTCTATATCCTCAATTATCTTGCCTAATCCTTTATTTCTGCTTTAATATTGTTTAAAATGGATAATGGTAATAGACTTTCCCCAATCACCTTCATCATTTTTTTACTCCACTACTAACTCCTTGTTTAAGTTACTCTAATATACTCTTTTATTTTTTTTAAAGCAGTATTTATTAGAAGGACAGAAAAGCTCCCACAGTGGGAGGGGACCTGAAGGGGTTGCCCTGGCTACTGTAATATACTCTTTAACGTAGCTAACTGTGTTTTAAACCACCTGTGAAAACCTCTTACCTTGCTTTTTGTTTGCTTTTATCCAACCTTCTAACCTACTGGGATGCAAAGAGATTTAGTGATTTTCTTAGCAACACATGCAAAAGTAAGCCAAAAATTAGAACTAACTTAATTATCTGTCCTATTTTTCTTTCCAACTTTAATGCCTTATGTAGCGGAATTTACGTGATAAATATTTCCCACAAATCTTTCCTTTTTTGTTTTTTCTAGAAGATAGCCATTTCAAGAGAGAGCCAGAATAGAAACTGCTTATTCCAGTAGGGACCGATATTCACAGTGCTGCTTTCTTAAGCTTCCAAGGACTTTAGATATATGTTTTTGCAACTCAGAATGCTTGTTAGTAATTACATGAATTAAATTGCCTACCCTGCACCAATATTATTACCTAAATAGAAGCAGAACTTTTGTCCTTAGTTCTTTTCAGATGGCATCAACTATTTAAATACGCCTGTTAATTTTCACTGCATTAAACATATTTGAACTACGTTCGAATTTCTAAAATGTTCATTTGAATTTGCTTGGTTATACATAGCATATGTTCCTATTAATATTGAATAAGAAGATTTTTAAAAACCAATTGCTAGTTTGTAGTTGAATATTTCTAAAATATATTCATAACTAAAATAATTTCCCAAACTGTGCTTTTAATTTTGAAGTCACATTTTGATAAATTTATTTAATTTATATTGTTAGTTGCAACTATTATTAATAATATATTTCCTTATTATAATTAGGTGCCATTTTTGGTCTGTTTTAGCAACATTACCTAGTCAGAAGTATATTATTTTATTTAGATACTACATATTAAGTGTTTGGAAATTGTGATTAGTGACTACAGGAAAAAATGCATTTCATTCTAAAGTTGCATATGGGTTCCATTTGCAATAAGCTAAGTTCCATAAGCTGCGTGGGGGAAATAATTTTTGCATGTTTATATCACTATTAAAGTCAGGAACAATGTCTGACATATGGTAGGTGCTTAAATTTTTTGAATAATTGAAAAAATGGGTGATAAAAAACAATTGAAAGATCAAACTAAACAATTAATAATGAAAATTCTTTCAGAGAGGCTAATTTTTATCCTTTCCTCAAAAAAATTTATCCTAATTCTAACACTCTCATTCATACTCTGAAGACACAATATTCCTACAATATACATCATTTGTAAATCTTTATAAGTTTTTTTCAGATCATGAGTGAACAATTATCATAAAGGAATTCTTTTAAATGTCCCAAGAAAATAATCGATGTTCTGTACAGACTAAATAGAAACTATTGTACCAGTATTTAAGTGAACAATGACAATCTCCAAACATTTTCATTGATTCAATGACAATCTCCAAACATTTTCATTGATTCTGTAAGGGATAGCACAACTAGTGGAAAATAAAACCTTGATTTATTCAAGCACATATAAATCTACTGATTTTAAAGTAACACAAGCAATTATTTAAAATCCAATTTTTCTGCGGAAGTAGTGAGTATCTGTGTCATAGTAAAGTTATTTTTTGGAAAATAAGTGGTATCTCAAGGGCCTACAAAGCAGAGTAAAAACTACTTGGCTATTAGGAGCTACAATATCTTCCCTACACAATGTTAGAATCAATTATAGATGTCATTACAAATGAAAGAACTTCCTTTCTATAAAATTCCCTAGGCAAAATTAAAGTCTGCTTATTGGAGATATTTGATTAATTGACTTGTATATGTTAATATAATTCAACCTGAGTAGGTGTATGTATTAAACCTAAGGAAATATCTCTTTACTTTGAGAGTAAAGGGTAAGCGAAGGGATAGAGTAAGAATAGGACTGGTACTGCAATTCAGGTAGAATATTTTCATGTGTTCACACCGCAGAGTGGTGCTTAGAGGAATGGAGTCAAGAGTCAAGCAAGTATAGCCAGAGGCAACGATGGGTGAATTTACTGTGTCCTCCATTGTAGCAAAAGCTAATATATATGAAACACTCTCCTCTACCTCACTTCATAACCTCAGAATGATGGTCTCTCGCTCCCTCTTGTTTTTATGTTTGTTCTCTATGGACCTGAAGAAATATCAAAAGGTGGAAACCATCAGCTTCAAAAGGAATATACTTGACCACATGCACATGCAAATACCCAAGGTGGCATCATACATTAATGCAAATTTGCCAAAAGTTAGATTTTCTAATAGAAATATGCCTTTTCAGTGAGTGTCTCTTCAGAATAGTGTTAGTGTGTGGTTGGTACTTGAAAGGACTGACATTCTGTGGAATTTGGGAAAAGCAACAAATAAAAGAAAACTTGTCTTGCTTGTCTAGAGACAGAAGCCAGTTTCAGTGTGGAGGAGAATCTAAGTCCAATTTTGAAAAGTATATATCATGTTTCTTTTACATTAAAATAAAGATATTTATTGTTCAATTATTTCCTTAGACTACTGAAGTTAGATCTTTTAAAAAATTGATTCTCCTTAGATCACCAAAGAGGGCATATTCTAATACACAAATCTCAACTTTATGGCAAACTTATAAACTACCAAAATTAAAAATGTTAATGACCTACTATGCTACTGAGAAATAAAAAATTTACCAGGAAACATATCCTCCTTCAGCCTAAAGCATCTATTACCATATACTGCATCAGCATAAATTATCATTTCTCAAGATCAATTTTCTGCATTTAATTCCTTCTGTATTGATTCATTTCCATATATGCTTGTCTTATGTGGCACATTTTTTATACTGTTTGTGACACTATATTCATATCTGTAAACTTTATACAAGATATTTCTTCAGAACAGAATCTCTTTCCATTACTTTTCAATATGTTTTATATAATTGAAAATGTTTATTACATAAAATTGAAAATATATATATATTTCTTCTAAATTGCAAGTCACATGACGGTGACAAATTACACCACATCCCATTAGTAAGAAGTAATTACTTTTTTTGTATAAACTCATGCTGTATTTCATGTATTTGACATACAGCTCAATTTAGCACTCAGTTATATGCATTATACAATGCACATATGATCATTTCCTTTAACTGCCTTTTCTTTCTACCAGGATGAAAATATTTTCTGAGAAAAAAACTGAATATTCCCCTCCTGTATCACTTCCCCCATTTCCTTCAGTACCTTTCCAGATTTTTTAACAAATCTCATGCTTAGGTTTAAAGGTATTACAAGATACTCCAAAAGACTTGATTGTGAACCAGAAGACACTGTGACCCAGCTAGAAATTTGTTTAGGACTGAACTCTGATCTTTTTTTCTCTTGCCCAAATTCCTAATTAAGGGACCTGGGGCATCATGACATACAAACCATGAAATCTAATCAGATGCTTTTGCTTTTTTATTTGTTTATAGAATGTGGCATACATTCCTCTATATAATGTGGCTTACATTCTATATATAATGTGGCTTACATTCAACCTGACTGTGGCATAACATTTATATGACAGATAAAGAAAGAAATCAAAATATTTTACCCCCAAATACATTTCTTTGGTATATTTTGAAATTGACCCTGCAAAGCTATCTTGTGGGGAAAAATGAGCACCTATAGAGAATCTGTATTAGCATAGCTAGATCTTTCCCTTTCCAGGTCCTCCAGATATAGGGATTAACTGAGAGTCTGACACCATTAAATTCTGAATAAGAGATCTCTGCCACTTTTTTCTCGACGGGCTGCCACCTGGGAAGTTTCATCTACATAACAATAGCTACCTATGAGAAACTGGTTCTGTCCTTGGCTAGTTATTAGAGAGTAAGGTGAACTACTAGAGTAACATGACAGATCTAGGCAATGTTAAAAATAGCTGCTCACTGGGTACACTGATTCTGTGTTATGTCCTTTAAAAGTTATAAAGACAGAACAATGCATAGCTTTGGGAGAATTTTAATGTTGAAGTCCAAAATCTGTGGGGCACATTTTATAGATGTCTGTAAATATGAGTCAGTATGCCAATCAAAGACTGGAAACAAAAATGCTTCTGCCCAGAGGATTATGAAACAAAATAGGGCCCGAATTAAACAGGGAAGACAAGGGAAAGTCTCTGGTCTTCAAACTGAGATACAAATAGAGTAGTTAACATGGGATAAGGAAAAATCAGTAAGACATTCATATTAATTGGACCAAGGGAGTGGGCAGAGAAAGAGGAAATCTGTGAGTTAAGAACAACGTAAGCACTCAGGACTTCATTCCTCCCAGGTTCAAGCTACACAAAAGAGACTCTTCATGAGTACCAAATTTCCTGCTATGTGGATGAGTGAATCGATTAAAATTTAACCATGATAATGAAAGTGAAGTTGCTCAGTTAAGTGAATGACACTGAACCTTATACATCCCTGGATGTAGTGGTGAGAAGATGAAGGACTTCCAAACAGTTATTCAAACACTAAGGAATTTGAATGTTATAATTAAACAATCATAGAAATTACTTTCAGAAAAATATTTTTACTATGTTTAAGAGTGGTATTACCACCCTTATAATGATGAATCATGAATGTTAGCTATTTTTATAAAATTGTAATAAATGGGATTTGCATAGCTAAGAAACCTTCTATAGAAGTCTTAATTGCATTTCAACTGAACATAACTAAGATAGTATCAATTTTCTAGGAGGATGAGTATCAACTTATGAGAATAACTGCTCGACATCAACACCTTATCTATCTCCCAACAGACTTAACTCTATATTAAGTGGTAGCTAATTTTACTACTATTAGAGCTGTGTTAATTTTTATTAGTATCATCTACTATAAGTAACTCTGCAGGTAACGGTGTACAAAGAGAAGGATACAAACAAAATTAGACTGTGGTTAGCCCATTGTATAAGATAATGTATATCCGGTATCCCTAATTTGGAATTTAAAATAATTCAGCTATTCACTCATCAAATATTTATTATAAATCTACTATGTTAAGGTCTAATCTTTTGAAGGCATAATATCTATCTGAATTTTCACAAAATCTTACAATAATGGAAGATGTAATAAAGCAACTGGAATGCAATAATGAAAAATATAATTGCAATAATAGAATAAAGTTTACCTAGAGAAGTGAAACCGAAATAAAACCATTAATTTTATCTGCCTAAATCACAGAAGGCTTCATGAAAACTGTCTGAGTTTTTTTTTTTTAATAAAGTGTGATTACAGTTAGACAAAATTGGAAATGTGCGCTAGAACAAATGGAGAAGACAGCATGGTCTATGTAAAAAACAAGTGAAGTAGCATGCTGTGTTCAATGAACTCGTAGAATTTGGTATTAAAAACTAGAGTGAGATAGTTTTCAACATATGGACAACTGAGGTGGTGGTAATAGAGGCAAAATGTTAGAGGGTATAATATAGCATTTTAATAATTAGGATTTATTCTATAGGGAAATTGTCTACACACTTCCTCTGCAAAAAGCAATTATTCAACTCTGTTCTGGCCATGTAAAATCTGTCATAGATAATATGTAAATGAATGTAGATGACTGTGTTCCAATAAAACTTTATTTACAAAAACAGACAGTGAAGTAGATTTAATCCACTGACTATAATTTGCCAATCCTCTTATAAAGAATCAAGAATCACTGAATAGTTTTTTGGTTTGTTTTTTTGTTTTTTTTTTTTTTGAGTCAAAGTCTCACTCTTTTGCCCAGGATGGAGTGCAGTGGCACGCTTATGGCCACCACAGCCTCAACCTGCTGGGCTCAAGTGATTCTTCCACGTCAGTTTTCCAAATAGCGGAACCACATGTGCACACCACCACACCCAGCTAACTTTTTGATATATTGTAGAGACAAGGTTTCGCCAAGTTGCCCAGGCTGGTCTCGAACCTCTGGGGTCAGGCAATTCTCTCGCCTCCGCCTCCCAAAGTGCTAGGATTACATGAGTGAGCCACAGTGCCTAGCCAATAGTTTTAATCAAAGTATTGAAATAATCATATTTTATTTTTGAAATAATATTCTAGCAATTATGTATTGGATAAACAGGGAGATGTCAGAATTAGAGAAATAATTTTTGCAAGAGTACACTATTCTAAGGGGATTTTACTTGAGGGATGTTTAGCATTACTCAGTGTCCAGACATTTCTCCACAAAGAATCATCCCACTCAAACATTCCATAGTCAAACACTCCACCAATTCTCACGGTCCTCTGGATAAGAATTTGAACTGTCAGAATAAAAATGATGTTGAAGATTTGTATTGGGATTTCAAAGAGAGAGACTCAAGAGTTTCTTCTAGGTTTGAATTTGGAAGTTCACAGTTTTGCTCGCTCCTGCCTCCCTGCTAGCATATCTTGTGTAACAATGAAGAATACGCACAGAGGAGAGGAGCAGAGTCAGTCCTGGAGAGAGCACAACTGGATATCAGTGACACACTTTAGTATCACAATAAAGCTCAGTCATCCTAGACTACCCTGTCACTTGAGCCAATAATTTATCTTTTTGCACTGCCAGTTGAAAAGCCGTTTTCAACTAAAAGAATACCTGGGGGAAAAAAAAGCCATGAATAGAGAAGCCTGGGAACATAAAAAATTTAAAGTAGAATCAGAAAAACCAAAAATGGCCAGTGACATAGAAGAACCAGAATGGAGTAATTTTTACAATATGCACATATTTTTTGGAGAATTTTTTTTGCAAAAAGGTCAACAGTGTCATCTGTTCAAGAATAATGAAGTAATAAAAAAAGTTTTATATGTGACAATGGAGAAATCATTGCCAAAATCTGCCTACTTAATTTCATGTGCAGAAGCCAGATGGCAACTTAACGACTGCTTTTTGGGTCTCTATAGTTATGGACCTATTTTTATCAAGATGTGATGAAATTACTAAGTACAATACAAAGACCAAAAAAATGAAGAATTACTTATAATATATTTCTGATGAAAAATAACTTGAATTACTGATAATATATACAGTTTCTCAAAATAGTTACTTGAATCATAAATACACATGCACATAAGCATATGTACACGCTAAAAATAAAATACCACTGTAACTACTATTCACAATTAAAGTGATGTGGTGGGTTAATGACTAGCTATATTTATTTGGAAATTAATGTAACACAAAGTCAAAGGGAGCACGTGGGCAGCACTTTATCTGAATTGCATAGAGCCTTCCCTTTTCCTGTCATCAAACTTGATATCACTTACTGCTCTTCCCATGATGCCTTCGCTAATTCATACTGCATGTTAATTGATGCCAAGTTGTCACTGTCTCCTGTAGCCATAGAGTTAAGAAGGAATAGCTAATAATGTATTCTGGAAGATGCAGGAGGAGGCACTCCTAGGGACTGGATGAAGAGAAAAATGTTTCGACGGAGGCAGAAAGAATACTTTGCTTAGATTGAAAAAATAGGGTATGAGACATAAGGGAAAAAAGAAAAGACTCCAAGAAAACAGGATAGAAAAGGATGTAGCAGCAAATGATAAAAAAAGTGTTTACTTCCCTCCTTGATTGATTGGTGGGTGTACCATAGGTTTCTGAGTAAGTAAGGCAGACCAACTAATTGCTGAGACAGTCGATGCTTAGTATTGCAGTCTAGGGATAAATGAGAAATCCCCAGGGGATTGTAACATGAGCATCACAAAAGTTAGAAGAGTGATGTGGAAGCAAAAATGGCATGATTCTCCAATACTAAGCAATTGCAAACTAGGTCAAACCCATACAAAATCAGGAGCTTGGTAATAACAGGGGAGAAATATGCCAGCTTCTCATACTAACTAGGGAGTTAATGATGAATTATGTTAATTAAATTTATTAATATAATCCTGGGGTGTCTTATAAGTTATCTTCCCAATACCTGGGGAAATTCAATAACGGGAAGAATTGGCAAGAGTGAACCATTTTTATTCGAGTGTGAGATGACGTTTTAACAGTAGAGATTTGCATATTGCTTAATATAAAATTATTCAAAATGTAAAGTCTTAAATTAGTTCACCATCAGTGACACTGTAGTTTCAGAGTTAACATTCAATGTCTGAACATTGTTAAAGATGTGCTACATTTCTTCTCTACTGTCTAATCTGAAAAATATTCTTGTTGGAACTGGTCATGAGTATTCTGAATTGGCCTATTATCTCTATTGTGTTAAAGTGTATGATGTTGTGTATATTTCCCAGGTTTTTACTAACAAAAGGACAACTTCTGGCAATTTTATTATTTAAAAAAAAAAGAACACAAAAGCTCTATATTTTTGTATTATTTCTTGTGTTGACCTATTTTCAACTGTCTTCTCCATGTACCCTCATGGCTAAAATATCTGAGTCATGTAGTTTGCTTGTATCAGGTCCACAGGTTATTGCCATGCTCAACCTCCTCCCTCACTTATACCTTGAAAATATTTCAGTATTTATCTCAAGTCTCTCTTCATAACAGATTATTTTTGTTATAAAATATATGGTATAGATTTTTGCAGGATCCTCCATTAGAATGATGCACACAGACACATAAACAGCTCAAATTTTAATTGATAGAAATCGTCTAAATTGGCACATTAACAATGAAAATAAGTATTTGGGAAATTAAAGATCATGTTTCTCTCTTTTTTGATTGTGAGTTAATTATCCAGAGACTCACTGTGCTACCATATTCCTGGAATTGATATGTCTCTACAAATAAGATAACTCTCATCAACTTATAGGGAAGATTATCGTGATACAGAATTATCGTCTGAATTCCATTGTTGTCACTTGTTGATCAGGGTCATATAAACCAGAATGATGTGAATACAATTGCATAGGGCTTCCCATCTCCATTCTCTTTTAAAATCTTGTACAATGTGGTTGGATTTGTATTACAAAATGAGCTTCCTTTTGTTCAAAATTTGACAGTTAGTCGTATAATCTAAAGAATTCCTGTTACTTTGCTGTTATTGACTCTTGAAGTGGTATTCCTTATTAAGGCTTCAGTACTGGATTCTGTCCTATTTTTTGTCACAGCCCACTTCTTTTATGAGCTCTCTGCTTTTTGTCAGGTGCTGCTTTTGCAGAGTCATGGACATGTTATAAAAATATTTGTCTTAATTCAAGTTCCCACAGTGGCAGATTTTGAGCCAAGAATTCAAGTGCAAGTGATTTATTAAGGAAGTGCTCCCGGGAGGCACTAGCAAGGGAATAGGAAACAGAATAGGAAAGCAGAAGTCAAATCTACCTGAGGCCGTGGAGAGCTTGGAACTGCAAATTATGTCCGGAATTTGCTCTGTGTTAAGACAAATGAGTAATTATTGGCCACAGGTTTCCTCAGGAGCAGGGAAATGGCATCAAGTCCTAGGCACTCGTGACTCTCCATATGCGCGACGGGCTCTGTTGGTCAGAAGTTATCCCCTAAAGAAGGTTGCAGGTGCAAGTAGTAGTAAAACGCACAGGGGATTGGCAGGGGATGATGGACACACAAAGCTCATAAAAAGGTTCAACGCTGACCCCCGGATAAGTACGGCTTGCAGAATGGTGGTTCAAAGAGCTCAAAGAAACATATCTCCTGGAGCAAGTCTAACTGGTCAAAATTAGCCCAGATAATTCTCTAGGTCAATTCTTCCTGGAGATTGACAAAAAGAGCTTTACAGCGAAAGCAGTGGCATTTCTTCAATAACATCTGCAGAGTTAAGTGAGAACAGTGTGCAGAGTTAAGTGAGAACAGTGGGGTGCCGTTGCATTTGAGAGAGATGCTGCCCATCCTGGGCATCTCCATGACAAGGAAGATGTGTTTCCGTAGGTTCAGCCGCTGGGGAGGCAGCTTCTATTTACCTTGGCTTTGGGATGTGGTAGAGCTGCTCCAGATGGATTAGGTAGCTTACTTGAACGCTGGCATATCACATCACATGTGGTTCCATCCTGTAGAAGGTGTACACTGTGGTGGACTGGGGCATAATAAGGGGATGCGATGACTTGTGCAGTATCTCTGAATAACCTAGTAATTATAAGGACTGTGGAACTGGATGTGTTTGTGCTGAATGCCACTCATGTATTATAAGGAGTGCTTAAGAGTTTCAGGTCAGTTAACTATTACCTCTGCGCAAGCTTAAGGAACTCCATGATTGCATTTAGAGAGACCCTCATCACCTGCAGTTGGAAAACTGATAAAGCAGAAAGTAGCACAGCACTCAATGGTAGGAGTCAAATTTTAGAGAAGGCCACATTTTCAGGCTCAGCAACTCTCACATGCCAAAGTCAGAGCCTGAAAAGTTGTCCATATCAAAACTAGAAATGAAGAACTCTGGATAGAACCCTAAGTAGCTACATTCCTCTTGACCTTGAGTCAGCTTGTCTAAGAAATATGCTTGTGAGAAGCAACTAGCTTTATTACTAACTCAATAGTTTGTCATTTTCTAAAAACTGAGGCCAATCGTAAAATAATAATAATAATAACAATAATAATAATAATCGTTTCTCTATTACCCATAGGACTAATAGATCCCAGAAGAGCAGAGGTCAGAAGGCAAAGTGAGTGTAATTACCATATATGGGTGGTGTGTTTGGAATGGCAACGTGTCTGGAATGATCAGGACTTTACAGGGATATATGGTGATGATTACTAGACTGTGATGTCCCTAAGAGCAATACAGTTGGGCAGCCAGCCAGACTTTTGTTTAGCATGTAATTAAAGGACATGAAAAATTGAATAATAGAAAACTGAGGTCAGCCTCTCCAATGGAAAGTCATGTGGCATTTGCATGTATAAGTTTGAATACAAATGGTGCAATCTTCATGGAACTGTGAAGAAATATTTCAATGAACAAAGTCCAAGGATTTATACGCAGAACTCTATATCTCTACTTGGATACCTCTGTTGTTTTGTTTTGTTTTCCTCTCTTTTATGAAGAAGGAAAAAAAAAGGGAAAAGCCAAGCAGAGAGATTATAGCCCTAGAACTTTTCTTTAAAATATTGTCATCAAACTTTAAAAAGAGCAAAGATATAGCCCAAATAAATAAAGGACTTTCTCTCAGTGAGTTCTCATGTCTTACTGTGTCCAATCCCCTTTGGATGTTTAAGATATTGTAAGAGTTAGGAAAGAGTGGTTTTTGAAAATGAAAAGAAAAAAAATTGGAATGTGCTTTAATCTTGATCTGGTTAAGTGACAAACAATAAATTTTATGATATCAATCCAAAAATGCTTCACATTAAATAAATAAAACATCAACCTCTATTTTCATTCTAAAAAATTGCATTACTCTGTAAAAGTAATAAATGATCAGTATCTGTGAGTGGCACATTGTAGTCACGATAACCTCAGTTATCTTTTTTGACAATTGTTCCTGATAGCTTCACAAAAAGCTTTGCTCCAAATCTTTATAAGCAGTTTTTCAGACATAAAATTTATTTTCTCTCTCTGGTATAACTGGCAGTCACTTAGATAGGAATGGTGTGAAAGACAGAAACATGACAACTTCAATTATAAATGCAAAGTTTTACTACTTTTATTTTCTGTTTGTTTATTCTTATCAATGATATGTTCATGTAATTTTGTCAATGTTCAAATCTATTTTCATTATTTCAAATAACGTATCTTAAAGTGTTAAGTTATTACCACATGAAAGTCTTCTCTAATTCATTTTCTAAGATATTAAGTCCATTTTTCTCATGGAAAAGGAGTGATTGACAAATATTTCCGAGGATTTTAGTGAAAAATTTTGTTCTTAGTTACATCAATAAAGGCAATTCAACATTTATATACTCCCATACAATTTTTTTTTTTTTTTATTTGAGTTGGAGTCTCACTCTGTCACCCAGACTGGAGTGCAGTGGCCGCTCCCGGCCACCGCAGCCTCGACCTGCTGGGCTCCGGCGATCCTTCTGCCTCAGCCTTCCGAGTAGCCGGAATTACAGGCGCGCTACCACTCCCGGCTGAGTTTTGATTTATTGTAGAGATGAGGTCTCACTGCCCAGGCGGGTCTCGAACCCGCGGGCTCAGGCAATCCACTCACCTCAGCCTCCCAAAGGCGCGGGATTACAGGCTGAGCCACCAAGCCCGGCTCCCATACAATTCTTATTCACCCTTTTAAGAATAATATTCTTCTATTAAATAACTCTAAGTACCTTGTGAAAAATTACATAAAATATAACAGAAGTCTTTCAGACTAGATTGTATGGTTATCCGAAGCTGAATTGAAGCCCAAATATAATTATGAAAAAGTTGCTTTATAGCATTACTTTTTAAGTGATCATCTTATGTTCTACTTTTGGTCCAGTTTTTTTTAATATCCTGTGTCAGTGAATTTACCTGTCTTATAAAATAACACATAGATCTCTGCAAAAATATAAAAATATCTAGCAATATCACAACTTAGTGGAAAATATTTAAAAATGGTAAACAGTCAAAATTAACTTTAAAAATAAGATTCACCGAATTAAAAATGTATGATAGTGGAATGAACAAAATACTGACTTGTGACTTATATGTGAAATAAGCTTTTCTATTAAGCATATGTAAAACTTTGGAAAACTGCCTAAGATCCCTAGGCTTTTAAATTTTTTTACCTTCTAAGTCTAAAATTCCAAAATCTGGTGACAATACGGTAATACATAAATTTTCTGAGTCAAATGTTTATACTCAGATCAAAATATGCATATTTGAGAAACTTGGAAACATAAGATTAATGTTTTCTAATACATTAATGCTATTATGACTAATTAAATATGCGTTAACCAAAATCTAAGAAATTGAAGAATCAGTAGAATTAAGAAAGAGATGGTTACCAGTAGTTTAAAATACACTCTCTCATTTTACTAAGGGAGTAACTCTGGAGAAAAATGAAGTTAACACAGTCTAATCTCTTGTAAAATACCCTTAACATTGGA
>JAPVLO010002934.1:0-28238 GCA_027257055.1 Cephalopachus bancanus | reverse complement strand
GATTATTTATTTCCACCTTCAAATCAGTTCCTGTTTTCCACGCTTTCAAAGATAATAGCACCAAGCTGTTGCGTTTGACAGACAGGCACAAGGAGGACCCGGCCTCATTTGCGAAGGCGGTAACTCCACTCCATGCCTCAGCGAGATTTCAACTTGCTTTTTCTATAACTTGGCCCTTGTAGTCTTTTCTGATTCTTTCCCTCCCACCCCCCACTGAATGCAAAGGAGGCAGTGGCTGGGCCAGCATGAAACGCCCAGAGCAGTGTGAGCAGCTTCCGTTTAGAACCTCACATGGGCTCCCCACTGCACTAGGATAAACTCTGTGCCCTTTTCTTTAGCATTCAAAGCCCTGCAATTATCTGGCCACTGTATCCCATTTTCTAATGCTTCTCAGACATGCCCATCTCATGCCCACCCCAGGCCCTTTGCATCTGCTGACATCCCATCTGAACTGCTCCTTTTCTGCTTCTTGGCACAGCCATCTCCTCCTCATCATGAGATCCTCCTTAAATGTCACCTCCCCTAAGAAACCTCCCCTGAGCCCCTCTTCCATGTAGTCCTCCGGTCTGACCCATTGATGGTCCCGTTTGTGGCTTCATAGCACTCATCACATTTTATTGATCTTACTTGTGTGTTTGTTTAACTTGTTACTGTCTGTCTCTTCTACCAGAACGTAAAGTCCACAGCACAAACTGCGGACACGTGATCTGCATGCCGATCATGTGGCCTGGCACTGTGCCAGGGCCCAAAACTGTCCGTAGAAGGCACTTAAGGGAAGGCATGTTAGCACCGATGGTTCTCAGGCCCATAGGGTGCTGATCCTGGGTCCTCCTAGGCCTGTACCCATTTTTAACTTAGCTGCCCACCTCTCAGTACCTCTGGGCAGAAGGTTTCCAGAAAGTGCCAGAAGGTCAAGGCAGTAGAAAGTGTGCTTGCTCAGGGGCAGGGAGTGAAAACAGGGTTCCCTAAATCAGTGGGTCTTATCCTGGAGCACAAGTCAGAAGCCCCCGAGGGCCTCCTGAAACCCAGACTGCTGGGCATACCCGGGCAGGGTGGGAGGAGGACTCACACTTCTGGCCAGGCCCGGGTGAGGCTGGCGAGGGGCTTGCATGGTGAGATGCGTGGATTTAAGGAATTTTGGAATTCTGGCAAATTATCTGGGGAGTGAGATGAGGGCGAGATGGGGGCTTCATGAGGCCCTGTATGTTCTTTCTGGAACTTGTCAAAGTTGCTAATAGTCATAGAATGAGTGTTTTGCAGGGTAGGAGAAAGAGTGTGTGATTCTTTGAGGGGGTATAGGAGAGAAGAAGAGCGTGAAAGAAGAGAGCACTGGTATGCAATTTAGGGTGTATGTGGAAGAGGGAGGTGTGTGCACGCGTATGTTGGTGCGTATGTTGGTGTGTGTGGGGTGTGTGTGGTGTCTGCGTGGATGTGTGTGGGGGATATGTGTGCCCATGTGGGGTATATGTATCTGTGTGTGTGTGTATGGGTTGCATATGTTTATGGTGTGTGGGGGGAGAGGCATGTGGGGTGTATGTGGTGTGTAGTGTGTGTGGTGTGTGAGGAGTGGTGTGTGGGTATGTGTGTGCAGTGTGTGTGGGTGGTGTGTTTGTGTGGTGTGTGCGTGTCTGTGATAAGTATGGGATGTGGTGTGTGTATGCACATGCCTGTTGGCATCACAAGAGTTTACAGGGTATTTAAGAAGTATATAAACACCAGAAAAATCAGAGCTACAAAAGCAAAACTGAGTTCTAACAAGCCAGTGGCTCTTAAACTGTGGTGTGAACAGAATCCGCCAGAACTTAATAAAAAAGACAGAAGCCCAGGAGGACAGGTCAAATGGAAGGAGGATAGGGCCTCAGTCCTCTGGGTGATTCCAACACGACAAAGATGGAGCAACCCTGTGACACCGCACTGCTCACCAGTGACACCCACTCCCTTTGATTTGGCTCAGAAGGCACATGCTAGACTAACATTCAGAGGTCCATTTGCTCGTTTCCTGGTTCTGCCAGTTATTTGTCCTATGACTTGGACAAGGGCTCCTCTGCCTCGCTGACCTCCGTTTTCCCATCTGTGAAATGGGCACAGGGATAGATAAGAGCCCGTCACCATGCCCTGCTTAAGCGAAGCCCTTGTGAAGGGTGGTGGAATCAGCTGATTTGGGGTTTAGCCTTGGGGGCACTGCATTCTTTTCCCATCCCTCCACCAGAGGAGGGCTCCAGCAGAGGCTCAGCCATGCCACCTTTAGCTTCAAGAAAAGGAGCCACATGACGGAATCACAGTGTCTGCCAGGCCCCAAACCGTGACATCTGTGATCAACCTTTCTGGGAAGAAGGAGGCGGCTCCTCACTCCCCAGACCCACTCTTGGAGGTAACACTGGCCGAGTCATAGCCTCCCTGCCGCTGGCTCAGAGTCTCCCTCGTTGTCAAGACAGCACCTGGGACATGGGTGGGCTTCACGGCACAGTATCTGCTGGGCTGGCCGAGGGCAGGAAGATGGGGTGGGAGAAAGCACCCTGGGAGTCCCCAAGATCATTGAACCTTTTATTCTGATGGGGAGTTAGGGCAGATAGCCGACCATTTCCGCAGACTGTTGCTGCCTCTGTGCTGGGCAGAACACGCCCCTTGGACCACCACCCTGTATTTGAGAAGTTTCCCGAGTCTCACCCTCAACACTCAGCCACATACCAGCCTACAATCCCCAGTGGCTCACTGGCCTTGGTATAAGATTGAGACTCCTCACCAGGGTTTCTGCAACTGGGCAATGTCTGGGGATATGCTTGGTTGTCACAATGGGAAGTCAGTGCTACTGGCTTCTGGTGGGTAGAGGCCAGGGATGCCGCTCGACCTCCTACAGGGCTCAGGACAGCCCTGCCACAAAGACTTCTCTGACCTCAACTGTCAATAGTGCTGGAAATGAGGGACCCTGCTCTGGGCAGTTCCAGGCACTGGGCCTGTTTTAAAGGCTCTCCTCCCCCACGCTGGGCTTGAGATCACTGCTCACCACAGCCTCAACCTGCTGGTGATCCTCAGGTGATCCTCCTGCCTCAGCCTCCTACAGACACATGCCATCCCACCTCGCTAATTTTTTAATATTTTTGTAGAGACAAGGTCTTGCTACGTTGTCTAGGCTTGTCTAGAACTCCTGGGCTCAAGCAACCCTCCCACCTCAGCCTCCCAAAGTGCTGGAGTGACAGGCATGAGCTGCTGTGCCTGGCCACAGTCTTTTTTCTGGATCCTGAATTTTCCCACCTTCCTCCCCGATGGCTCTTATGCAGGAGGTCCAGGCACACCATCCCTTGGGAAGCGCAGTCCCAGACCTGTTCCAGTTGCTTCTCAGACACAGACCGTTGTCAGAGAACCAAAGAATTTTGGCAGAGTTGAAAGAACCCCGTAACAAATATCCACTCCCACGGGCTATTTTACAGAAAGACAAACCGAGGCTTTGGGAATCCTGCAGCAAGGGAGAAAGGTGAGAGATGCTTTCCTTCAACTCTATCTTTATTGGCTTTCAAATTTCACTTGGAGTTTTTAACATGAACAATCATGCAGATGATCAATAGCTTTGCAATAATCCCATAATGACCCAATCGTGAAACAATTTAGCAATCCTGCTGCTAATAGCGTTTGTGGATATAGGAATTGGGTAATTAGTTGGTTATTCCTCAATCCCTAAGAGCCACACATATTGCCTTGCAAGGAAGCTAATCTTAGAAATACTTGTTAACTTCGACGATAATTGCTAAGTAATTGGCTAGAACGCACCATTGTGAATTTATCCAGAATATGCCAGGTAATTATCTGGTCTTATGTTCCCTGTAAAATAAATCTAGGGTCCAAAAATGGTTCTAGCTGGTTGGCTGTGGTCCAGCCATCATCGGCTTCTCACGTTCTCTGCCAGCCAATCGTGCGAATGCAGGCGATTAATCAAATTACTCAAATATTTGGTTTCAAATGAAACATTCAGATAAGAAACCTGGGCAGCCAACAAGTGGCTAGTGCTGGGTCAGAGGAGAGGGGCACACACAGCCCCTCACTAAGATAAATATGCAACAACACAATAATCTGGCATCAATGCCACTTCTTTGGGGCTCATCTGGCATCCTCACAAAAAATACCAAAACACTTCAGAGACCAATTACATATTCCAAAGCTGCAGAGTCTTTATCATGGTGCCAGGAAGAGGCTGGGCTATTTATGAAATCTGCAGGCATTGATGGTGCCTGGGGAGGGGGCTCGGAGTTTTGTACACAATAGAACAGGACTGTGCCTGCAGCTGGCTTGCAAGATGGGCAACATATTTTCATAATGACCACTCACTTTTCAAGGATGGCTGCTAACTGCGTCTGTCTATTTCCAACCCGTTGGCCTTTGGGAAGGGGGCGGTGGAGGCATGGGTACTGGGCTCCACAGATAATGGTGAAAATGTATGGGACAGATAGGCAGGAGGTCCCTAGGCAATGGAGTTCCAACTTCTAATATGGGTATGTAAAATGGATTAGAGTTAGAGTTAACAGGCTGGAAAATGAGGCACTGACCAGAGATAAAGTTGGGGTAACAGTTTAAAGTGGAGCAAGTGGGGAAAGGCCAGGGGTGGGAAAAAAACCATGTTCCAACCAGACTTGTGCATCCTAAATATGCCTGCCTGTTGATGTTGATATATACTGAATAAGAAAGGGAGAAGGAAATAGAATCAAGGTCTGTCTGTGGTAGTTGTCAAAATGGCCACAGATTGGCCCTCTCCCTGCATCCATGTCCTTGCAATAGGACACTGCAGATCCTCCTATGCAGAGGTAGCCTCTATGTCTCCGTGCCTTGAATGGAGTTCAAGTTCAAGCTAGTCGACCATGGGCGTTGCTTTGGCCAGTGGACTTTAGCCAATGTGTCTCAAGTAGAAGCATGAAAAACACGTGGGCACAAGGTTGTCACTTTCCTGCATGCAGAATTGTGAGATGGTCACTGGATGGAGTCCCAGATAAGCTGCTGGGGGTGAGAGTCCATGTGTAGGGGGTCTGGGACACCCCAGAGGGGATTCTGCCGACCAGCAGATGCATGAGTGAGGGCATCCAAGACTGACCGGCCCCCTGTTGACCCAGAAGTGATCGCAGCCACCTGCCTACAAGAACTCAGCTACTGAGTCTGGTTCCACTCAGAAGAACTGTCCACAGGAGCAAGAGAAGACACTAAGTTTGGGGGTGGTTTTGTAACTCAGCAAAAGTTTACACTGGTCCAATCACAATGGCTCAGCCCCGAATATTATCTGGGTTGTTACTTGAGAGCCACTTTTGTTCTGTGCAGAGTTGAGACCCACCATTTTTACCCTGGTCTAAAGAGGGCGGCAGGCCCATCCCTAGAGAGCCAATCCTTTGCAAGAACTTACCATTCTACACACGAGTCACTGCAGTCAGCCCACCATCTGCATAATCCATGGAGACAGACAATAATGCGCTTTCTACCAATCACTGAGTTCTGATAAATGGACTCAAGGAGGTTTTGTCTTACAAGAGGACAGAGCAAAGACGCACCAGCTCTTCTCTGAGCATCAGCACCTATCATGGCACCTACCACCGGTCAAGGCTTGTGCATTTGGGGTCTTATTGCTTCAGCTGAGTTTAGGAAGGAGTGAGCAACGAACTGACCCTGGCATCATAGCAAGACCACCACTGGGGAGGCCAGTCTTAATGGACAGGAGAGAAAATGCCAAAGTTTTCAAACATACCAGAGGATTACTTCACATCATTCCATTGAAACCAAAACTTTTTTTTTTTTCCAATACCTCAAGTCACTTAGAGAAAGCAAGTCCAAGAAAGTCCAGGAAACCTTTTTGTAATGTTGGTTATCTGCTAACTCCCCTCTCTGGGCACCCACAGACCACAGATTCCATTCAAATCCATGATAGTAAAGACTGCAAATAGGCTCTGCAACTTGACTGAAAGCCAGGATAACAGTCATCGGAATCTTAATCCAAGGGTTAGTAAAGTATGGCCCTTGGGCCAAATCCAGCCTACCACCTAGTTTTGTAAATAGTTTTATTAAAATGCAGCCATGCAAATTCATTCACATATCATCTATGGCAGCTGCTCTCAAGCTACAGTAGCCAAATTGAGTCACTGCAACAGGCACTGTATGGCCCGCAAAGCTGAAAATATTTGCTATCAAACCCTTTACAGAAAATGCTGGCTGACCCTGATCTGACCTAATACACTTATTTTGCACCTGGGGAAAGTGAGTCTTGGAACATTGTTCCACAAACACTTGGGATAACGGGGCCTGGAGCCAGGGTTCCTGGTTCCCCTTGAGTGCTCTCTACAAGACTCTGCTTTACTAGAGTTTTGGTATTGAAAGTATTTTCTGGAATCTTAAATCTTAAGACCGTGCATGGCAGAGCTGAAGATGTTCTGTTAGCCAGAAGGCTGAATTAGCCAGAGCCCTGTTCTCAACCCCGCCAGAAGCAGAGATGAGCCGAGCCCTGGGTGGGAGCGCTGGAGAGACTGACCTGGTGATGATGGCCAGGTGAGGCGGGCTCATGCAGGCGCCCATGAAGAGCACCACGTTCTCATGCCGCGTCTGCCTGTAGGCCATCACCTCCCGCTTGAAGGCCTTCAGCTGGTCCTCATTGTCCCTCTCGATGTCGATCAGCCGGATGGCCACCTCGCCGTGCCAGCGGCCATGGTACACCTGCCCGAAGCGGCCCTTTCCGATGAGCTCGCCGATCTCCAGCTGCTCGAAGGGGATGTCCCACTCCTGCAGGAAAATGCTGGTCTGGCTGGCCTTGCGTGGGAAGCTCCGTGCCGAGAGGAGGGACAAGTTCATCTCCTCAAAGTCATCCTCTGACTCCTCGGCCTCTTCGTGGGTCTCTTCATTCTGTGGCCGGAGGGGGAGAGAGGTCAGAACCATGCCTGCCACTGGCCCGGCTTCCCCCATGGTCCTGCCAGGCCCATGTCCGTGAGTAGGTCTGGACACATCTCTCCACGCACCAGCTCTGGTGTAGAATTCTACTACAGTGACAGAGCTGAAAGGGAGAACATGGAATTCCAATTTTTGGTGCTAAGAATGGAAACCGAGGTTCAGAGAGGAGAAATGCCAAGGAGATCACCTGTTCCAGTTAGCATGCAAAGTTCCACACCTCAGGACTTTCCTGAATCCTGGCAAACTGGAATAGTTGGTCGCCCTGGGAAATGTCTTACTGTAGGTCAGACAGCTAGGCAGAGGAAGGACTAAAATTTGGGTCTCTGGAATCAAATAACCGATGCCCTTCCTTCCTACCTGCTCTTTTGACATGCCTGAATGTTTATGTGCTTGTGGTAAAGACACAGGTTAAAGTACGAGTGCATCGTGCATCTGCATGAGACATATGACAATCGTCAACAGAGAGTCTCTTTTGCTTCCTCAGGGAATTTGGAATTGATGATTCAGAATTAGGAGAGTCCAGAGCTGCAGGCCAGAGGCTTGCGGTTCCCACAGCGGCTGGAAGTGTAGGAGGCATGAGAACAAGAGGTTAATAGGATGCATCTATAGCCAGACCAAGGGAGCTGGGGTCTGGCTTCTGTGTGGCCTTGGACAAGCTTCTTCACTTCTCTGAGCCTTCTTTTACTCTACATAAAGTAAGGATAATCACATCTGCCCCAGGGGATCGTGTGAGGTTTTATTTTTATTTATTTATTTATTTATATTTATTTATTTCTGCAGCCTCGACCTGCTGGGCTCCAGAGATCCTTCTGCCTCAGCCTTCCAAGTAGCCGGAACTACAGGTGTGTGCTACCACACCCGGCTAATTTTTGATTAATTGTAGAGACAAGGTCTCGCCAAGTTGTCCGGGTGGGTCTCGAACCCATGGGCTCAGGCAATCCACTCGCCTCAGCCTCCCAAAGAGCTGGGATTACAGGCTGAGCCACCGAGCCCGTCCGTGAGGTTTTAAATGACATGAAGACCCGTTCTTTGCACAGACCTGACTACCTGTATCAAACATCCCCTGAGATATCTGAGAAAATGTAGATTCCTGAGTCCCACACAGAACTACTAAATTAAAATATCAGCAGGTCAGGGACCAAAATCTGCATTTTTTGAGACAGGGTCTCGCTCTGTCACCCAGGCTGGAGTGTGGTGGTGCAATCATAACTCACTGTAACCTTGAACTCCTGGCCTCAAGTTATCCTCCTGCCTCAGCCTCCAGAATAACTGGGACAACAGGCATGTACTACCATGCCCAGCTATGTTTTTACATTTTTGGTAGAGATGGGGTCTTGCTGTTTCCCAGACTGGTCTCAAGCTTCTGGCCTTAAGTGATCCTCCTGCCTCAGCTTCCCAAAGCACCTGGGATTATAGGCATGAGCCACTGCACCTGGCTGGAATCTGTATTTTTACCATACACTTCCACATGACTCAGGTATACTTAGGTGTGGCCACCACTAGGGTTAAATACTCAAGGTCCAGGATTGTGGGAGTAGTTGGTGCCTGAGTCAGTAGAGATTTCCAGAGGCCCTGGGTCCTGACAAGGCTGTTGAGAAGGTGGCCTCTTGCCTGGGTACAGGTCTTCCTGACCCAACATACCTGAGCAAGCCGTCCCTGGCCACACACTCAGGAGAAACAACATCGAAAACACCGGCTTCCCCCAGGATCATTTGCCAACTACCCATAATAATCCCAGAAAGAACGTGATTTTCACTGGAAACCCTGACTCTTTTCTTTTCAGCCCAGGACACACTGGTAGAGCTGAGGGATCAAGATTCCATGGTCGTCTCCCAGGATATGCCATGTATCCCTCCAGCAGCTCAGGCAGGTGGGAAGAAATCCAGGAATATTCTCAACACTCTTCCAAGCACAATATCCCAGAGGCCCCCATTTCCACCCATGTATTATTTCAAAGGCATTGGGGCACATCCCCTTGGTATTCACCTGGCTTTGAGCTGATTTCTCAACTCAGAATGCAAATGCCTTGCCAACTTCCGCACAACTGGCTTTTCCATGATGCATGCCATATCACGGCCCATTAGGCTCTGAGCCGGGAGGGGCTGCTACTTGTTAATTGTCCCGAAGTTAGAACATCCATCAGACAGGGCCACAGCAGCCCCCACCCGCCCCCAAGTCCTTTAGTCATCAAAACATCAATTGGGTTTGCAAGGTCTGGGCAGCCCCTGGAAAAAGCTGCTTCACTGCTCTCCAATCCTCACCTCTGAGGTTGGCTCCACTTCAATTTGAAGTAACGGATTTCCTTCCAAGCTGTAAAGAAAGAAAAATAAATGTGACCCTTAGGTGAAAGGGCAGGCCCATAGATTGAATTGAGCTATGTATGAAGGATCCTCAAATAGTAAGTCCTCACCAACAAGCCTTTATCTCACATTTTAACATCTGCATCTGAAATAATCCATAACCTTGCCACAAAAAATCATGGTGCAAAGACATTGTTTTAAGTAGATTTTTCTGGACCACTCAGGACTAATTTTTCTTTATTGCTTTGTTTTCAACTAATCTAGCAGCTTTTTTAATAAATTGGCCTAAATGTCATAGATAGACAATCCTCCAAGCGCTAGGTATGTGCTAGGAAATAATTCATTAGATCTCTAAAGTTCACTCAAATTCGGAAACTTTTAGAAGCATCTTAGTGTTCATTGGTTGGTCCTTTCATTCATTCACTCATTCATTCATTCATGCATGTAAAATTGTGGGCCAGGGATGGTACTAGGTCCTTAGAGGGATATAGAATTGAAATCGGCATGGCCCCTGACTTTAAGGAATATTACATTACTACCGAAGAAACTAAAACCAATAGGTAGACATTGTGCAGAGAGGCTGAAAGAAACAAGGGCCAAAAGTTAGATATAAATTGAACAAATGGAGCGTGTTGGAAATTCCCAGGAGAGAGAATTACTAGATGAATGATCTGCAAGTTCATGGTGCTTGAACTGGACCTTGCCAACCACGTGGAATCAGGATGTGTGGAATGAAAATAAAAAGACCATCTTGGACTTGAAGACTACAGGGTGTGTGTGTGTGTTGTGTTCACAAACTTATGGGCTGCAGTTGCATTCTGAGCACAGGGTCATGCTGGGGGTGGCTGTTTGGGGGGCATAATATGTGAGTACCACGTGGGAGTTATGGGAGGTGCTCTGTGTATGGTTGACTTTGTGCATGTGACTCGAGTATACACACTGGGGATGTCGAGGACGTACTGCATGCTGATGGTATAACCAGGCATGCATTGGGGGTGTGAGGGGACTGTTGAATGTATGGTACGTGAGTGGG
This sequence comes from Cephalopachus bancanus, assembly GCA_027257055.1. Taxonomy (NCBI): domain Eukaryota; kingdom Metazoa; phylum Chordata; class Mammalia; order Primates; family Tarsiidae; genus Cephalopachus; species Cephalopachus bancanus. The sequence continues at coordinate 17,996 of JAPVLO010002934.1, read as the reverse complement.
ATATCGGGCACAGTGTGCCTCAGAGGTGTGTTCTGGGTGTGACTCTAGACCTGAGGATGTGCATGTGTTTATAAAACACAGCAGGAGGCAGTACCTGGCTGCTGAAGGTTAGAAGTGCTGGAACAGGAGGGAACAAGGAATCGCAATGAATACCACACCCCCCTCCAATTTCCCTAGGGGAAGCCTAGTAGATTTCCCTTTCCCCTTCCTCAGTGGGGTGGGGAGCTGTTCTATCCTGACCCTCGGACCCCTGGAAGCTGTTAACCCTGTAGACAGAGTCAATCCACTTGCTGGAGAGGGTCTTGGTGAGGGAGACCACAAGAACTAAAAGAGGGAGAAAGAAGGGTCAGTCTCAAAGTGGTATCTGCCGTGGCATTAACCAGTTATTTATAGAAAAGCATGGAAGGTGGGATGAAATTGCACTACACATCAAAACAAGACTGGATTAAAAAAATATGGTACATATACACGATGGAATACTACGCAGCCATAAAAAAGAACAAAATCATGAATTTCGCAGCAACCTGGATGGAACTAGAGTCTATAATACTGAATGACCTCTCACAGAAACAAAGATCCGAGTATCACATGTTCTCACTCATATAGTGGACCTTGAACATCCAATGTAATACTATAAGAAAATGACTGACAGTAGTGGGAAACTACTGACAGTAGTCGGGGGGGGGAAGATGGGATTAATGGTAGCAAATATCTGTCTGGGGACGGGGAAACACCTCTTATCAACAGGGTGCCTGAACGAAACGTATTTGTATACATAACCCTTAACTGTACCCCACAATATCATAATAAAAAAAAAGAAAAAAGAAATTGCACTACAGCAACTGACATGCTGGGAACTGGCTGCCCTGGAGGAGACCTGGGTGGGGCAATGCAGCTGGGGTCCCTCCTCACACCTGACAACAAAACGGCTGCCCACCTCTCTTTGCATCAAGGCACGATTCCAGCAGCCAAGGCTGTTCAATTATTTCCCTCTGCAAAGAGTTGGTTCCCATCGCTCCACACACATTTAAGTAGATCACAGGCAGTTATTGACTGTGTTCTGCTGGTACTCCCTGACTGTCAGTTAATAACCTGGAGTTCGTCTTGCACAAACCGTGGAATTGGTTTATGTGCAGCAGAGAGATGATCCGGAGCTAGATGTCAGCACAATATCCCTTGGTGAATTGCTACTCCTTTGATTTCAGAGATGCACCATTTGGGTCTTTAGCAAAGTCCATAACACAGGTCAGAAAGAATGAAGCAGTTAGGGGAGCCAGAAGAAAAACCAAGTAGGCAAAATCATGACTTGGAAAACTGGCCAAATTCTAGCAAGCCCCAGACTTTGGTCACAGTCAAAGAAGTTAAGGAAGGTGATTTACTTCCGGCCCACAAGCAACAGACCACCCGGAAAGAGTGTCTGCATCCTAAGGATGGTACACACAGAGATGTTCATTGCAGCGTTGTTTATAATAGCAAAATATAGGAAACAATGTGAAGTCCAGCAACAGGAAAATGATTAAGGAAATTATTCTACATCAATATGACATTTTACAGCTATTCAAAACAATGTCTATGAAGAGTCTGGAATAATATGCAAACTGTGTTGTTACAGCATTAAATATTACAAAGCAGGATGGTAATTGGGTGACAACTATGTAAAATATGAATAGAAAAAGCATGCATAAAAGTTCTGGCCAGGAGTGGTGGCTCATGCCTGTAATCCCAGCACTTTGGGAGGCCAAGGTGGAGCCTAAGAGTTTGAAACCAGCCTGGGCAGCGCAGTGAGACTTTGTCTCTAGAAAAAAATTTTTAAAAAATTAGCCAGGCATGGTGGTGCCTGCTTATAGTCCCAGCTACTCAGGAGGCTGAGGTGGAAGGATCGCCTGAGCCCAGGAGGCCAAGGCTCTGGTGAGCTGTGATTATGCCACTATACTCCAGCCTGTGTGACAGAGCACGACCCAGACTAAACAAACAAACAAACAAACAAACAAAAAAAGTTATAACCATGGGGGGGATTATGAATGGTCATTTTTCCTTCCTTTTTTTCTTATAGAATAGTCAAAATTTTCCAAAATTAGCTCATATTTTTATAATGGTATAAACCAGAGCTCAGCAAAATTTTCCAGCATTGGGTCAGAAAGTCAGTACTTTCAGCTTTGCAGGTTATACTGTTTTTGTTCCAACTACTCGACTCTGCTGCTATACTGAGAAAACAACCACTGATAGTACATTGTAAAGAAATGAGCATGGCTGTGTTCCAATAAAACTTTATATAAAAGCAAACAGCAGGCTGGATTTGCCCCATGCGCCATAGCTTGCTGATCCCTGCTATAAATCTAAGTTGGACTCTGTAGAAGGGGGACAGTGACATGGAATAGCTGTCCTTTCACTGAACTCTAGCTATTTCCTGAGGAAAGCTGTCTTTGTAACCATAGGGGGGGTCTACGAGTCCTCAGGAAATGGTCTGGCCCCTGGGAATCACACTTGATGGGAAGGGACAGAGGCACAAAGCAGAGCTGGCTCATGGTGGCCAGTGTTGCCCCACTTGGCACCGGTCTCTCACCTGGGCTGTCACACTCCTTCTCTTTGCCTAAGTTTTCTCCAAGTCTCTCTGGATCCCCTGTACTTCTCCCTCTGTCCCTGCCCCTCATCCCATCAATTCCAGGAAGAGGAAGGAAGAAGGCAGGGAACCTGAGTGGACTGCAGGGCCAGGGCTCGGAAGCTCAGGGCAGAGGAAGGAGGCCTTGCTTCCACTTACATTGGATTCGAGGTCACCGGATGCAGGATGACCTGGGGCGCCCGGGTTGGCGTCTCTGGCACCGGCACCACATCTGAGAGCCAGAGATGGGACAGTCAGAAACCAAATGCGCAGTCGATAACCACCCCCTACGGCCTGATTCCTGGGAGAATGAGGATCTCTGGGAGAATTATGTCTCCCTAATTCCTGAGAAACATGGCAGCTTGTATAGCTAGTAGCTTTTCACCAGATCATGGGTCCCTGGGGTCAGCCAGTCCCCCTTCTGCCTTCCTACCTGGGCTTACCTGCTCAGCTACACCAATGTCAATGTCCTAGATGATATCCTGAACAAAATTCCCCACTGCTGACTAGGGGGCTGCCCGAACCCCCAGGCATCTAGCCTGGAGCAACCCATTGGTCATCTTTGAATCCTCCTCCTCCTGAGTTTCCTTTGGGACGAAAAGGCCACATGGCTGCACATCTTCTCGGTACCCAGCTCAAGCTCCTCTGACCATCTCCCCCCTGGCACTAGGCTCTGGACTCCCTCACTCTTGCCCACCTTTCAGTGGTCCCCCGCCCTCTCAGGCCTTTCCAATGCACCTTGGGACCGCTCCCCCTCCCTTCCCTAAGCCCATGTTCAGCCACGATCCTGGGGTGTGGTGATTTCACCCCCACCCACTTTGATCTTATCCACCCCCACAACATTCACCTCCCTTCATCCCAGGAATCCCACAACTCGCAGGGCTTGCTCAGAGGGGTCTGTTCCCAGCTCACACGCTACTCACCTGGGAAGATGAACTGCTGCTTGTATTTGTAATAGTGGGATGCTTGCAAAAGAAAGAAAACATCACAGTGAGTACTATCCAGCAGATGTCCCTTCAGGGACCAAGCTGCACAGACTCCCATGGCTACCACTCAGTCATTCTCTGCCCACCCCCGGAAGTTTTAATACTTCTGCAGATACCCTGAATTACAAGGGACTGAGCACACATGTACAAAAACCAGAACTCCGAACACCACAGCCAACCCTCCTGTTTGACACCCACGCTCCCTAAAATCAGACCACTCCAACTCCGAGAGTCATCCTGAGTACAATACCATTTTGGTTAAATGCATAATTACACACATTCAGAAAAAGTCTATAAAGCCATAATCTAAAAATATTAATTTTTTCCCTTTTGGCAGTGATTCCAGTTGCTTTTAAAAAAATCCTTTATGCTCTGCCTGTGTTTTCTAAATCTTCTGCATTGAGCATTGTATTCGTTTCTTTTTTTGTGGCTGTAACAAATTACTACTAACTGAATGGCTTAAAACAACACAAATGTATCCCGCTACCAATCTGGAGGACAAAGGTCTGAAATAAGTATCAAAGGATTAAAATCAAGGTGTTGGAGGGGCTCCTTCCTTCTGGGGGCTCCAGGAAAATACATTCGTCATCTTCTCTAGTTATTTGAGACTGCATGAATTTCTTGACTTGTAGCCCCATCTTGGCTTCTTTCGAACCATCTCCCTCTTCTGCCTTTGACCTGCTTGCCCCTCCTCCCCTTATTATTACATCTAGGGCCCTCCTGGATAACCCAGGATAATCTCTCCAGATCTGTAACTTACATCATATCTGCAAAGTTACTATTGTCATTAGTCTATTCACAGATTCCAGGATTAGGATATGGACATCCTTTGGAGAGGGGGGTATTATTCTGTCTACCACAAGCAGGAATTAAATAAGAAAAAGGTATATAAAAGACATTTCCTGGACTTCGTTGTTGTTTCTCTGACAGTTCCTTTTACTTCCAGTCTACACATCTGAGGCCAGAGGTTTCAGACATGTCAAAGCACTAACATCAGTACTTACTTCATTGGGGTACAGTGCCTAGAATAGGGGGTACAAGGGGTCTTGGGGGTGGGAGACAAGTCACACAGAGCTTCGTGTCTGCAAGCAAATGAAGTAGGCAAGGATGTGGTCAGATATGAGTCTGAATTGGTAAATCCACTTTCAGGAAGATTTTGATGACATTCAGGGACATGCTACCACTGGAGTTGGCTTGCTAAATATTAATGCGGTAATTCAGAGCCTAGACTCTAGAAAATGAACCTGTAGGGTCAAAGTTTTGCTCTGCCTTTGGCTACTTGTAAAAGCAGAAGCAGGTTTCTCCAATTCTCAGTATCCACGTGTGTCCTAAATGGAGATAGTAAAAGTCCCTTCCTCAAAGGACTGGGATCATCACTACGTGAGATAAGAGTAGAAACAGGGAGTTGGTGGCTGACGTGGTGGCTCACACCTGTAATCCCAGCATTTTAGGAGACCAAGGTGGGAGGTTAGCTTGAGCCCAGGAGTTTGAGACCAGCCTAGGCAACATAGGAAGACCTTATCCCTACAAAAAAAAAAAAAAATAGCCAGGCAAGGTGGTGCATGCTTGTAATCCCAGCTAGTCAGGAGGTTGAGGTGGAAGGATTGCTTGAACCCAAGAGGTCGAGGCTGTAGTGAGCTATGATCATGCCATGCACTCCAGCCTGGGAGACAGCGTGAGACCTTGACTCAAAAAATAAAATAAAGAGTGTATACAGGGGTCTAAGCATTAGCTGTAATGAATAAATTAACTTCTTCCTAGGTTCTCTTAACGAAATGACAAGAATGATGTATAACTAAGAGCCGATTGGATAGTTTTAAAAGCTAGAGCATTTGCTCTGGGGAAGCAGATGGAACACTCTCCCTAAGGTTGGAATTGAATTATAAACTCCTTCAAGACAGACAGCAAGTCTTACTATCTCAGGTTTCCAACTGCTTGTTTTGTGCTTTGCACCAGTGGGTGTGCAACACACATTTGTTGAATTAATCAACTCTCTTTTATCATAGCTAGAACAGCAGCAACCATGGTCTTAGTCCAGTTTCAGATGATCTCAAATAGTTGGAGTCTAGATAGATGTATTTTTGATTCTGGAAAATGGGATGTTCAAGACAGGAAGCCATGTGTTAAAGGTCACAGAGCAAAGCTTTAAAAGAAAAGCAACCTCCGTGACTTCAGAACAGGCTGGAGTGCATTGGTGTGATTATACCTCATTACGGCCTTGAACTCCCAGACTCAAGTGATCCTCCTGCCTCAGCCTCCAAGTAGCTGGGACTACAGGCCCATGCCACCAAGCTTGGCTAATTTTTCTATTTTTTGTAGAGACAGGGTCTTGCTTTGTTGCCCAGGCTGGTCTTGAACTCCTGGGCTCAAGAAATCCTCCTGCCTCACCCTCCCAAAGTGCTGGGACTACAGGTGTGAACCACCATGCCCCGCAGGGACCTTTTTTCTGTTAGCTGACCTAGGTTTTCATTGCATGAAGCCATTTTATTAGTCAACAAGGAGCTAAAACTTTAAAAAGAAACACTACCCTGAGGTTCTCAAGAGGCTTAGCTGATCTCTCCTGGGCTTAGACTGTGATGGAGGATTCAGTGTCTGCAGCAAAGGTTAACTGGCAGTTACGTTCTCTCATAAAGGAGGGGCTGGGCGATGGACAGCCAAAGGAGAAGGGACAGGTGTCAGGCAATGGGACACCGGCAAATGCCACCACGCCCAGAGCCTACGCCCTCCTCCCTCCTCCCCATGCCACAGAACAGTTCGTTCCTGATGACTGAAAGGGAGGCGCGTGCCCAGAAGAGAAGGAAAGACGTTGTTGGGGGCGAGTTCTTCCCGCTGATGATGGACACCACCAGCAAGAAGTGGCTCCACAGAACAGCCGATGGCCCGAGTGGGCTATGAGAGGCTTCCTGGCATCCAAGAGGGCTCAGTCTTGGGATGCTGCAGATGAGGTGAGAGACAAGCAGGCCACTTTGGGGGCGCTTCCCCTCTGGAGACCCTGCCTATCCTGAGGCCTTCCAGAGAGCACCCAGGTGGTCTCTAGAAGGAAGAAGGACCACGTGATCCAGTGCGTAAAGCTGCCAATTGCGTCCCAAGGAGTCTTAAATCGAAGCTCCTGCCAGGCCTCAACCCTGCAGCTCCAAGTCCCACTCGGTGCCACTGTCCCTTGTTTGAGGCACTCGGGGGTGCCACCGGGACATTCTTTCATCTCCTTCTGGTGGCAGGGCATGTGGCCTACCCCACCCCCCACCTTCATCTCTGACCTTCCAACCTAAGTTCATTCCACATTTGCGTTTTCACTGAGCAAGCGTTCTTTTCCACCACAGCCCTTAACACAGCTTACAGTGCTACTTACACGTGTGTGTGTTCTTGCTCAACCCCTGTCTCCCACTAAGCTACAGACTCCTTGAGATCTTGGACTTCTGACCTCTAGAACTGTAAGGGAATAAGTTTGTGTTATTTTAAGGCATGAAGCGTGTGGTCACTTGTCACAGTGGCAACAGGAAACAAATATAGAGGCCACATCTGGATTGGTCACTGCTCTTAACCTACTGCCTAGTACAGTAGCTGGTACGCAGCAAATGATCCATAAATACCTGTTAGCAAAATGAATGGATGGATGCCGTTTGAGGGCCAGGAAGACTATTTGAAGAGAAGAAACTGCAGCCCCAGGCAGTGCATGGACTTCAGGTCATTCACTCATTCAACAAATATTCAATGAGTGCCTTTAGCAGAAGGCAACGTGTTGGGCTTTGGGTGTGGAGTGGGAATGAAGGAGACATGTTTCCTAGTAGACACTAAACAAGCGAGTGGACAAACTGGATCATGACACAGAGCGACGGATAGAAAAGAGGGACTCAGAGTGGTGGGGAGGGAGAGGGGGGTGTTCTGGAAGAGAGGAGACACGCTCAGGAGCCCAGCTGACCAGCCCAAGTGAGACCTCAGGAATCCTGCAATCTCCACCAAAGCCCGATTCTGCCCCCTTTGTTCTCCCTTTGAGCTGTCAGAATTGGCCGCTTCCTGCAGTGGAGTGAGTGCGTGCATACCGGCGCGCGCGCACGTGCGTGTGCATGTGTGCGTGCGTGCGTGTGTGTGTGTGTGTGTGTGTGTGTGTGTGTGTGTATGTGTGTTGAGATGGCTCTAGGTGGCTCCAAAGAAAGAAGCTATTTCATCACTCCAGTCTTAGAAACAAAACAATCCTTTCAAATCCTTGGTGGACAGCAGCACATCCACTCTGAAATGTTAGCCCCATTTAACTGATGAGAAACTGAGACCTAAACAGAGTCAGTGCCCTTCTCAAAGTCACACAGCTAAGAAGGAGGAAAGCCAGGTTCCAAACCCACATCTGTCTGTCCACGCAGTACTCTGGACTCCACCCTATGCTGGGCCATGTCCAACATGGCGCAAGGACCCATGGGAGGCTAGAGAACAGGAAGTTCACTCAATCGGCAGTGCACAGTCACAAATACCACTGAGCTGGCACCTGCCACCCTTGGTTTTCTAACTAACAACCCTTTTATCATGTGTCCTGAGGTTAGCAGGTGAGCCAAAAGGCATTAACCTCCGAGCCCCTTTTGGACAAGAATGTTCTAGATGAATCAATGCCAGGGACATTATTATGCCTAGGCATTAGCTTAAATAGTCTTCAGAAAACTCAACATCTGGCAGGGAGCCTTAGCCAAAGCTTTTGTTTCCGTCAACAGAGGCTCTCAACAGAGAGTGTGACAGCTGACTGGGTCCTTGCATGAGCAGGACAGGTACACATAACCCTGGGGGAGTTTTGCTAAAATCATCTACAAAAGAGAGAAGATCTGACTGCACTTCCACAAGGTCCTATTTTGTTTTCCATTGCATTTTATTATTTTTCTTCTTTTTTTTTTTGAGTTTGGGATCTCATTCTGTCACCCAGGCTGGAGTGCAGGGGCATGATCACTGCTCACCACAGCCTTGACCTCCTGGGCTCAGGTGATCTTTCTGCCTCAGCCTCCTGAATAGCTGGGACTATAGGCATGCACCACCATGCCTGGTTGATTTTTAAAATTGTATTCAATTCTAAAACCAATGCATATACCTCATTAAACATATTATAGATGTGCATGAGAAAAAAGCCCTCTCCTCAGAAGCAGTCACCATAAAGTTCTTAGACTTTTTGCGTACAAACATATATACATACATACATAAATATAAACATTTTACAGTAAATAGATGGTTATCATACCGATTACTTTGCAAGTCATTTTTCCACTTAAAGTACATTATGGGTATCTTTCCATGTCAGGAAATCTAGAGTTCTACATTCTTTCTAAGGGTGGCAGAATATTTGGTCACAGAGATATATTCGTGTATTCAACCCTTCTCTTCCTGATGGGCATTTGGGCTGATTTGTGTTTTTCACTGTTGCAATGAAGTCCTTACACACAGATCCACTGTATATAAGAAACACTCTTATATACAGTGTGTTTCTATATATATAAATTCCTAAGAAGTGACACTGTAGTTCAAAGGAATACATGCTTAAAACTTTAACAGACAATGCCAAACTGCTTTCCCAGAAAGCTGAGTTTTATTCATATACCCATTGCCAAGGGACCTGGGGATTGCCCCTGTCTTTTCATAATTATGTCTAGGTCTATTAATTAGCAGCAATGATGAGAAACACTAACAAATGTAGCCACAGTAATTAGTTATTATAATGCAAGTTGTTCACATTTGTTGAGATCCTCAATGAGCCCGCCACTCTGCCAAGCTTTGTACATGTACTGTGAAGTTTAGTCCATCAAGGGTTCTATGATGTGGGTACGATTATTATCTCCATTTTATAGCTGAGAAAATGGAGGCCCAGAGAAGTAAGTCATTTGCCCAACATCCAGTAGATGTGAAGTGGCAAAGCTGGGATTTGAACCCAAGCAGCCTGGCTCCAGAGCCCCTGCTCTTAACTGGGTGCTAAAGTGCCTTCTCCCAAAGGACCCCTTAAGCCCAGTCCCCAGAGACAGCCAGGAGCTTGTCACAACATGTCATGGAGCACGGGCAGGTCAGGTGGCAAGTTAGCACAGCAAATTGGCAAGAAACCCTTCCTGGGGACTCTGACCGAGGAAACGAAGAAGTTAAGGGACACAGTGACCATCTCCTGGCCAGGAGGCCTCCTCTCTGATGGGGTCAGCAGATTTTTCTAGGGATCAAAAGGGCTGCGGTACTTTTGGACATGGCTCTCCTTTAAAGGGGCTCTGATTCTGGCCCCTGATTCATAAACAAGCAACAAACCACTTCAGGGGAAATATCCCCAAAGTCAGTGTCTCCAGAGGATGGAACAACTATAGGAAAGTATCCAGGCCCACTTCCTCCCAAGTTTGGGTGGGCATGGGGTGTTAAAGGGTCTTTTATCCATTTACCTGCTTCCAGAGAGGCAGAAATGAGCTACACCCAAGATGGTGGGGGTGGGGAGTTCAGTCTGTGCAAATGCCAGGTGATGACTCGGTGGCACTATGATGATTCGCTGCTGACTCACATTATGGTCCTAGGTGACTGTCAGGTGAATGGCCCTCACACCAGGTGGATGTGAGGCTGCCCCAGTACAACAAATTTACAACAGTACAAAAAACCCAAAGTTGCAAGACTCCATAATACATCCTACATCTCTATGGACATAGCCCAAATCAAAACAGTGAGGGAGGTGACATGGTTGGTTTGTCCTCATAAGGTAGGTCCTTGCATCTGGGTGCTTCCTAGATGTGTGTGTGTGGGGGGCAGGCTCTGTCCATCTCTTGGCCATGGCTGGCTAAACTTGGGGGTTTGGCCTGTGGCCAACGACCTTCGATGTTTTTCCCCCATGTGAAACTCATTGCTGACTCAGGAGGAAATCAACCCCTGGACCAGCACTGTTCAATGGAACTTTCTGCGATGATGGTAATGTTATATGCCTGTGCTGTCCAACCAGTATGGCAGCCACTAGACACATGTGGCTGGTGTAACTGAGGAATTACATTTTAAATTCTATTAATTTTAATTTATTGAAATTTAACTAGCCACATGGGGTTAGTAGACACCATACTGAACAACACAGATGCAGACTCTGGTTCTGATTGACTGAGCCAGGATCACCAGCCTCCCTCTTGAAGCAGGGCCACAAATATGGCTGGGTTGGAAGCATGCTGGGACCCCAGAACAGGAACTGGGGCGGGCTGGGCCCCAGAAGAAGTGGGGAGGCTCTTAGATTGAGGAAAAATATCCCATTCTTAGGTCGAATGACGAAAGAGGCCAAGGAGCCAAAATGTCTCATAAGTGGTTTCTCTACCACCATCTCATAGTCCAGTGCATACTCCCTGGTCAACAGCCCAAGAGCTCTGGGATTTGGGAGCTGGAGGAACCTTCTAGATCATCTCATCCAACTATGTTCTGTCAGAGGCAAGGTCTCCCAGCAGGAACAAGATAGGCCAGACTGCTTGGCCAGACCCCTTTCCTGATCTCTGGGGAGACTCGAAACACAGCCCTGCTCAGGTGTGTGTCCCCTAAGATCCCCAGCACAGGATCCTGCTGCCCATCTTAACAGATGTAGCTCATCAGACAATTTTAACTTCCAGAGCAAATGGCTCCTTTCTGTGACTTGAACTGAGGTGAAGACCCTCGGGGGCTGCTTACCAAAAGACGGAGTCTCTAAGAGTTTCTGCAGCTCTCTGAGCCTCTCAGTTTCCTCATCTGTAAAATGAAGCTGATAATGCTTACCTGTGGCTACCCAAAAGATGAAATAAGGTAACCTAGGGCAACTGCTCAGCCTACGGTAAGGGTCCGTCCTTGTACCTCCTTGCCCCTCTCTGGTCATCAACCCATTGTCTTCAAGCACAGACTGGCCCTGTCACGGCTTGGGCACGAACCCACCCCTCCTAACCTCCGCCCCTCCGATGCTGCACACCCCAAGTCTCCCCAAGCATGGAGGTACCTGGCAGGTTGAAATTCTTCTGCTGCCGCGTGCACTGCGGGGAAGGGTGTAGGGGAGAAGGCGGCGTGGCGCTGGGAGGGAGGGGGGGTGCCGGCGAGGAGGGCGTGGAGGATGTCGTGGATGAGGGGTTGCTGCTTGAGTCTGGCTGGTAAGGGACAGGGATGTGGTCCTGCAGAAAGAAAACAGCGCCGGGGTCAGGGACAGACAGGGATGCAGAGACATACAGAAAGAGTGAGCAGGGCAGTAAAAGGCTCCCGTCCCAGTCTCCTCAGAGACTCTTACACTTCCCCCCATCACCAGCTCCTTCCAAAGTCCAACCCACCACATCATCCCCACAGGGTTGCATCCACTTTGGGAGGAACAGTTTCTGGAGTCAACTTCCTGCCCACTGCTTGGACCCCAGAGAGAAAGGTTGTATCACATAATGAAAACCACAGAGGTGACAGCCACACACCCTGTGCCTCTTTGATTCTGGAAAATTCCACACCGAGGAAACCAGAGTACTTCTCCCATCCTGACACCTCTCCTCCCGGGTGTTTATTAAAGAATCAACACCCCGACAACTCCAGAGAGAGAGTGAGGGCGAGCCTTTAGTATCCTTGCTTGGGCCTCGGCTGGAAGCAGTACTGCTCCTCCTCATCCCCTGGATCAGCTCGAAAACAAGGATGAAAGTGGAATTCATGTGTGCATCCTCAGAACAGCCTTGGTGAGTGGACTTATGAGCAGTGGCAGGGTTGAATAGTGTCCCTGCAAAGACAAGCCTACCTGGGAGCTTAGAATTTGATCTTGTTTGCTATAAGGGTCTTTGCATATGTCATTAAAGTAAGACTATCCAGATGAGACCAACTAGTTTAGGGCGGGCCCTAAATACAATGATGAATGTCCTTATAAGAGTCAGGAAAGGACAGACACACAGAAAGGAGAGCCACATGAAGATGGAGGTGGAGACTGGAGCGAGACAGCCACGAGGCAGGAATGCCAGAGCCACCAGAAGCTGGAAGAAAGGCACAAGACAGTTTCTCCTTTGGGGTGTCCAGAAGGCAATCCTGCCGACATCTTGACATTGGATTTCTGGCTTCCACATTGTGTGAGAATACCTTTCTGTTGTTTCAGACATACAACTTGCGGCCAATCCATACTGAGATCTCTTCATTCTTTTTCTTTTCTTTTCTTTTTTTTTGGGGGGGGGGTCAGGGTTTCACTCTGTCACCCAAGCTAGAATGCAGCTCACTGGAGCCTCAACCTCCTGGGTTCAGGCAATTCTCCCGCCTCAGCCTCCTGAGTAGCTGGGACTATAGGCATGTGCCACCACGCCCAGCTAATTTTTTGATGTTTTGTAGAGACAAGGTCTCACCATGTTGCCTAGGCTGGCTCTCCATTATTTCTTATAACTACATGTGAATCTGCAATGATCTCAAAATTAAAAGTTTAATTAGAAAAATTGCCATCATGAACATAATAGCTACCATTTACTGATGACAAAGTGCCTCATCCCCATAATTCACTCCAGCCGCACCACGAAATTAACACAAGCAGGATCCGGAGTCAGGCAAACCTGGGTTCAAATCCCATAGCCACCTCTTCTTCGTACATCGGAGGCAAAATGCTCAGCCTCCCCATTCCTCAGTTCTGTCCACTGTAAAATGGGAACAACAGTGGCATTCCGATGCATAGAACTATAGGAAGATTAAATGACACAAAAGCATAGGAGGAAGGGAGGGAGGGAGAGTAACTTGCGTATTTGCAGGAATGTTCTCTTGAAAAGGGATAGATTGGAGCTGCCTATAGCTTGGAAGGCATTTCTCATCTCTGGGACATTTTGCTTTCACCAGATAGCCAGAGACAAGCAAAAGCAACGAATCTCCATGTCATATAAAGGGATTCCTGCCTCTCAAAACCAGCAGAGCTAGGGTCCCCAGGGCACCTCCAAGTTTTTCACTCATAAGACAGTGGTCACTTGATCCACCATTACCCAGAGATTTATCCTTGGGGACTAAGGCAGAGCTAAGGGTCCCCAGGGTACCTCATTAGTTCACTCACAAGACAGTGGTCACCAGGTCCACCATTACTCACAGGTCCACCCTTGGGAACTGAGACAGAACTAATGGTCCCCAGGATACCTCCATCTGTTCACTCACAGGACAGAGGTCACTTGGTCCACCATTACTTAGAGGTCCACCTTTGGGTTGGCCCAGGTGTACAAGGAGGGTTTAGTGTGGTCACCAGGTATACTTATCTGTCAAACTCCAAGAGTAGGTGGGACAAATACCCACCAGCATAGGAGGCCAAGGGCAGAGGGGAGGGGAAGTGGACATTTTCCACCCAGATGCCCACTGGATGTCCAGCCTAGACAGCACTTTTCACCTTCCCAGAGCCCACTCCACTCCTGCTAGGTCCACACCACCTCTGGGTCAGCACCTTGCCCTCTGTGAGCTCCAGCCTCTCCTGATCCTTCACATGGGCTAAGAACATCCACCTCGTAGGTTTGCTGTGAAATTTAAATGAGTTATGTATGTACCTACCCCCATCGTATGGAACTGAGGCACTTACTCTTCAGTGAATGGTAGCTATTATGTTATTTACAGCATTGTTTGCAATTAAACTTTTTCTCTTGGGTCACTGCAGATTCACATATGAGAGGGGACCCTAAAAACACCAGAATTGTCTTTTGGAGGGTGGGCCCTGTGTAGTACAGGCTTCCCCCGCCAGGTGAGTGTTCTAGGAACCCATCAGCCTCAGTGTACCAGCTAGCATTATTGTGAGAGGCTGCGTTCAGCTTCAGTGAATTTTTTTTATAGAGATGCTTTCAACATTTTTGCCCATTTTGTGGTGGGTAATTTACGAGCACACCTGCCCACACCATGCTGAGTGTTCAACAGTTTTTTGACCAAATCCGGCACGACCTCAATGCCCTACCTTCCCTATTCACCCAATCTCGCCCCAAGCGACATTTTTGTTGTTGTTGTTCCTCTGGATGAAAAAAGTACTCAAATGGAAACATTTGATGACGTGGAAGAGGTGAAACAAAAAATGGCAGAAACACTAAAAGTCATCAAAATGGACAAGTTCAAAAACTGTTTAGAGCAACGGAAAAGTGTCTCAATAGGTGTATTGCATCAAACGGAGAAGATTTTGAAGGTGGCTAAGTTTAAACATAAAGAATAAATACATAATTTTTTATAAATAAATTCTGGGTTTTTTGGGGTCCCCCTTTGTATAGTTATAAGAAATAACACAAAGATCTCATTTATCTTTTACTCAGTTTTCTCCAATAATAACATCTTGTGAAACTATATCTATATCACAGCCCAGATACTGAATAGATAGTCAAAATGCAAAACATTGCCATCACTACAAAGACCTCTCAGGTTGCCCTAAAATATAAAATAGCTATACCCATTTCTCTTCTCTCTCATCATTACGCTCCTCCCATCTTTAACTTCTGACACCACTAGCCTATTCTTCATTTCTGTTCAGTGCACAAACCATGTTTACTGGTTTACATGTGATTATTTATTTGTTTTATTTAATAGCTACATGTGATTATTTATTTGTTTTATTTGAGATAGGGTCACATGGAAGGGACTCTGTCTGGGTTAACTTTGCTGGATCTGTAGGGATAAAAAAAAAACAACAACAGCAATTTGAGAGTTTAAGTGCCACTTGATTTTGATTATGCCAAGAGAGCATAGGTCAGACTCTACTTTGAAGGCCTGCCCCTGAGACTGGAAGAGAATTCACTAAAAAGTGATAGTCATTCTGTCACTGTGGTCAGGGTATTTTTTTTTTTTTTTTTTTTTTGAGTTGGAGTCTCACTCTGTCACCCAGACTGGAGTGCAGTGGCCGCTCCAGGCCACCGCAGCCTCAACCTGCTGGGCTCCAGCGATCCTTCCGCCTCAGCCTTCCAAGTGGCCAGAATTACAGGCAAGCGCTACCAAGCCCGGCTGATTTTTTGATTTATTGTAGAGATGAGGTCTCGCTGCCCAGGCGAGTCTCGAACCCGCGGGCTCAGGCAATCCACTCACCTCAGCCTCCCAAAGGCATGGGATTACAGGCTGAGCCACTGAGCCCGGCGGTCAGGGTACTCTATGTGGTTTTTTTTTTTAAAAACATTTTTGTTCCATCAGCATATGACTTTTGGCAATTAAAAAAAAATAACAGAACTAAAGCTATCGAAGTGTTTTTTCCAATACCACAGAGGTTTCATATTGGCATTCATTTCAGAATTGAAACTCCCTTTTCTGTTTCTTTTTTACAGACAGGGTCTTGCTCCGTCACCCAGGCTGGAATGTAGTAATGTGATCATTATAGCCTTGACCTCCTGGGCTCAAGCCACCCTCCTGCCTCAGCCTCCCAAGTAGTTGAGATTATAGATGCCAGTCACCGTGCCTGGCTCTAGTCTCCATTTCTATAAGTTTATCATTTCAATGTTATATAAATGGAATTATACAGTATGTACCTTGATGGATTGACTTTTTTTCACTCCAAATAGTTATCTGTAGAGTCATCTGAGTAGTTGCATGTATCAAGTTTGTTCCTTTTCACTGCTGTCTAGTATTCTATGATATAGATGCACCACAGTTTGTTTAGCCATTCACCCACTGAAAGACATCTAAGTTGTTTTCTGGTTTTGGCTACTGTGGATAAAACTGCTCTAAACACTTATGGGTAGGCTTTCTGTGAACATATCTTTGTATTTCTCTGCGATAGGAGTGTTTTCTGGATAATATGGCAAAAGCATGGTTAGTTTCTAAAGAAAATAGAAAAACTGTTCTCCAGAATAGTTGTACCATTTTACACCAGCAATCAGTGAGTGATTTTCTCTGTATCCTAGCCAGTATCTGGTGTTGTCACTATGTTTTAATTTTAGTTAATCTGATAGTAACGCAGTGATATCTCATGGTGGTTTTAATTTGTGTTTCCTTAATGGCTAATCATATTGAATATCTTTTATGTGCTTACTTGCCATCTATATATCCTTTTCCATCTTGATTACTGTAGCTATATAATAAGTCTTAAAATTGGGTAGACTGATTCACAATTATTCTTTTTCAAAATTGTGTTTAATTATTCCAGTGTCTTTGCCTCTTCATATACTTTTTTAGAATAGTCTTGTCTAGATCTATAAAAAGAAACTTGCTGAGCTCTTGGTAGAAACTGCATAAGCCTGTATATTCATTTTGAGGAGGACTGATATCTTAACTATGTTGAATCTTTCAATCCATGAACATGGTATGTGTAGCTGTTTCCCAAGGCCGTTGAAACAAAGTACTGCAAATTGAGTGACTTAAAACAATAGAAATGTATTTTCTCATAGTTCCAGAGGTAAGAAGTCCCAAATCAAGGTATTAGCAGAACCATGACTCAGGCTCCTTTGGAGACTTTAGGTAGAATCCTTCCTTGCCTCCTCTGAGCCTCTGGAGGTGGCCAGCAATCCTTGGCACTACAAGTACAAGTTTCATTCTGAGAGAGCATTTGTAAGTTCCTTTGTTTTAAGTGCAACAGTTAGTTAGCCTAGGTCCCTAACTAATACAATTGGATATATAATACTGTATGTATTTAATGAGCTATACTGACACCTGGTGGAGATAAATAATACATAAAAAAATGCAGGTGTGCATCGTTAAAGCTCATAACTTGAAGGCTTGTATGTAGGGGACTTACTATACCTGGCTTGCAGCTGTATCACTCCAAATCTCTGCTTTAGTTGAACATGGTACTCTCCCTGTGTATCTCTGTTTCTCTTCTCCTCTTCTTATAAGGGAAAAAGTCATATTGGATTATGACCTCATCTGAATTTGATTATATCTGTGAGGACCCTATTGCCAAATAAGGTCACATCCACAGATCCTAGGGGTTAGGACTTCACCATATCTTTGTGGAGGATACAGTCCAATCTACAATAATACACAATAATATAGGTTCTTTAAATCTTTGTTTTCTTTCACCAGCATTTTGTAGTTTTTAGCATTCAAGCTCTATAATGTTTTATTAATTATGCCAAACTATTTTTCATTTTGTTGAGCAATGGTATGTTTTAAATTTAGGTTTCCATATGTTAATTGCTAGTATATAGAAATATAATATCTGTATTGATCTTGTATCCTATGACCTAGCTGAACTCACTAATTAGTTCGAGGAAAGTTTTTTTTTTTAATATTCTTTGAGATTGTCTACATAGACAATGATGCCATTTGCAAATAAGGACAGTTTTAGTTCTCTCTTTCCAATCTGTATGCCTTTTGTTTCCTTTTTTTGTTTTACTGCACTGGCCAGAGCTTCTAGGACTATGTGGAAGAGACGTGTGACAGTTCCCCATCTTTGAGAAAAGTATTCAGTCCTTCATCACTATGTATATTAGCTGCATGATTTTTTTGTAAGATGCTGTTTATCAAGTTGAGGAATTTCTCTCTCTGTTTCTGTTTTTCTGATTGCTTTTGTCATGAATGGCTGTTGAATTTTATCAATTCAATCATGTTAATTT
>JAPVLO010002933.1:0-27750 GCA_027257055.1 Cephalopachus bancanus | reverse complement strand
CCATACAACATCCAACTTTGAATTAAGAGGAAATAGAAACCCTGAACAGACCAATAATGAGCAGTGAAATTGAAACAGTAATTAGAAGTCTCCAAGCAAATAAACAAATAAAGTCCAGGACCTGACGGACTTACAGAATTCACAGCTGAATTCTACCAGACCTTCAAAGAAGAACTGATAATTTTACTGAAGCCCCTTCACAAGATTGAAGAGGAGGGAATCCTCACTAACTGATTTCCCAAGGCTAGTATCACTTTGATACCAAAGCCAGGAAAAGATAAAATGAAAAAGAAACTACAGATAAATGTCCTTTAGGAACATAGATGCAAAAATTGTCAAGAAAATATTAGAAAACCAAATTCAATAGCACATAAAAAAATTAAATCATGACCAGGATGCAAGGGTGGTTCAACATACATAAGTCAATAAACATGCTCCACTACATACACAGAATTAAAAACAAAAATCATATGATCATTTCAATAGATGCAGAAAAAGCATTTGATAAAATCCAGCATCACTTCATGATAAAACCTTCAGTAAAATAGGCATAGAAGGATCATTCCTCAAAATAATAAAAGCCATATATGACAAACCCATAGCCAATGTCATCCTGAATGGAAAAATGTTGAACATGTTCCCCCTCAGAACTTGAACAAGGCAAGGATCCCTACTTTCATCACTCTTATTCAACATAGTACTGGAGGTCCTATCCAGAGAAATCAGGCAAGAGAAAGAATAAAGCATATCCAAATTGGAAAAGAAGAAATCAAACAATCTCTGTATGCCAATGATGTGATTCTATACCTAGAGAATCCAAAAGATTCCTGGACTTAATAAATGAATTCAATAAAGTCTCAGGATACAAAATCAACACACACAAATCAGTAGCACTACTGTACACCAATAATAAACAGGCTGAGAAGCAAAGAACTCAATTCCATTCATAATAGTAGCCAAAGAGCTAAAATGCCTAGGAATATAGTTAGCAAAGGAGGTAAAAGAGCTCTACAAGAATTAAAAAACTCTGATGAAAGAAATTGTAGAGACACAACCAAATCGAAAAACATCCAATTCTCATGGATTGGAACAATCAACATTGTTACAATGACCATATTACCCAAAGTAATCTACAAATTCAATGTAATTCCAAACAACCAACACCATTTTTCACAGAATTAGAAAAAAATAATCCTCAAATTCATATGTAATCAAAAAAGAACCAGAATAACCAAAGCAATCCTAAGCAAAAAAGAACAAAACTCGAGGTATCACATTACCTCATTTCAAATTATACTACAAGGCTATAGAAACCAAAACGGCATGGTACTTTTACAAGAGCAGACACATGGACGACGGAACTTACTAAAGAATCCAGAAATAAACCCAAATACCTACAACCAACTGATCTTCGACAAAGCTGTCAAAAATATGCACTGGGGAAAGGACATCCTGTTCAACAAATGGTGCTGGGAAAAATTGGATGCACAAAATGAAACTTGGGCCCTATCTCTTCCCATATACAAAAATTAACCTGAGATGGATTAAAGACTTAAATCTCAGACTTGAAACCATAACCCCCCCCGGGGGGAGGGGCACAACATCAATAAGGGTACCTGATCTAAAACCAGGCAAAGTGGGAACCAAAGGGAGGCCCAAACTTTACCTGTATGATGACCACTTGTATACCTAATCCTGAATTGTACCCCCATCTTTAAAATAAAAAAAGAAAGAAACCATAAAATTCTAGAAGAAAATCTAAGAAAAACTCTTCTGGAAGTTGGCCTAGGTAAAGAATTTGTGGCCAAACAACCAAAGCAAATGCAACAAGCTCAAAAATAAACAAGTGGGACTTAATTAAGCTAAAAACTTCTGCACAGCAAAAGAAATAATCAATAGAGCAGATAAGGAACCTACATAATGGAAGAAGATATTCACAAACTGTACATCTGACAAAGCACTTATAGCTAGAATCTAGAAAGAAGTCCTAAATTGTAAAGATAAACGCGAATCATCCCATTAAAAAGTGGTCAAATGACATGAATAGACAATTCTCAAGAGAAGATTCACAAATGACCATCAGACATATGGAAAAATACTCATCACTCATCATCAGGTAAATGCAAATAAAAACCACAATGAGAAAATCACCTTACACTACTCAGAATGGCCATCATTAAAAAATCAAAAAGCAATACATGCTGGTGTGAATGTAGAGAAAAGGGAACAATTAATGTTGGCGGGAGTGTAAATTAGTACAACCTCTATGGAAATTGATATGGAGATTTCTCAAAGAACTAAAAGTAGACCTATCATTTGATCCAGCAACCCCACTACTAAGTATCTACCCAAAGGAACAGAGTTTGTTATAGAAAAAAGACAACTGCACCCACATGTTCATCACAGCAAAATTCACAATTGCAAAGATATGGAATCAACCTAAATGCTCATCAACTGATCAATGGATAATGAAAGTGTGGTGTATAAACACTATAGAATACTATTCAGTTGTCAAAAAGAATGAAATAATGTCTTTTGCAGCAACTTGGATGGAATTGGAGAATATCATGCTAAGTGTACTAATGCAGGAACAGAAAACCAAATACCACATGTTCTCACTTATAAGTGGGTGCTAAACCAAGGATCCACAAAGACACAGAGAATGGTATAATGAACACTAGAGACTCACAAGAGGGAGGGGAAGGAGTTGAGGGATGAAAAATCACCTATCAGGTACAATGTGTACAGATAAAGGTGGAGGGTACATGCAAAGCCCAGGCCAAAAATTATTTGTATCTTCTAAAGCTATCGAAATTTAAAAAAATTTTAAAGTGTCCATACTGCTAAAGCAGCCTACAGATACAACACATCCTTATCAAATGACCAGCATCATTTTTCATAGATCTAGAAAAAAAACAACAAAAAATTCATATGGTAGCAAAAAGAGCCCAAACTGCCAAAGCAATCTTAAGCAAAAAGAACAGAGCTAGGGTCATCACATTGCCAGACATCAAACATTACTTCAAAGCTACATTAACCAAAACAGTATGGTGCTGGAAAAAAAGAAACAAAAACAAAAAACAAGGACACATAGACCAATAGGATAGAATTGAGAACCCAGAAATAAAACTGCTTTCTTACAACCATCTGACAAAGTCAACAACAACAACAACAACAACAACAAAAAAAAAAAACAGTGGGAAAAGAACACCCTATGTTCCAAATGGTGTTGGGAAAATTGACTAGCCATATGCAGAAGAATGAACCTGAACCCCTTCCTCTTAACATATAGAAAAATTAACACAAGATGAATTAAAAACTTAAACACAAGAGCTAAACTCTAAAAAACATAGAAAAAGCCTAGAAAACACTCTACTGGACATTGGTGTAAACAATGAATTCATGGCCAAGACCTCAAAAACAAATGCAGCAAAAATCAAAAATTTATAAGTGGGACTTAATTAAACTGCAGAAATTCTGAAGAGCAAAAGAAACCATCAACAGAATACATAGACAACCTACAGAATGCGAGAAAAATATATTTTTTTAATCAATTTTTTTATTATGATATTGTGGGGTACAGTTAAGGGTTAGGTATACAAATATGCTTCGTTCAGGCACCCTTGTTGATGAGAGTTGTCTCCCCATCCCCAGACAGATGTTTACTACCATTAATCCCATCTCCATTCCCCTCCCCCCACATAGTTTCCAAACACTGTCAGTCATTTTTTATGGTAATATGTTGAATGATCAAGGTCCACTATATGAGTGAGAACATGTGAAACTCAGATCTTTGTTTCTGTGAGAGGTCACTCAGTATTATAGAATCTAGTTCCATCCAGATTGCTGTGAAACTCATGATTTTGTTCTTTTTTAGGGCTGCGTAGATTCCATCATGTATATGTACCACATTTTTTTAATCCAGTCCTCTTTTGATGGACAGCATGGTTGCTTTCAGGTTTTTGCTATTGTGAACAATGCTGCGATAAACATATGTGTGCAGGCATCTTTTTTATAAAGTGATTTCAGTTCTTCAGGGTATATTCCCAGTAGGGGGATTGCAGGGTCATATGGGAGATTGATATTTAGAGCTTTTAGGAATTGCCACACTGCTTTCCACAGAGGTTGCATAGTTTACACTCCCACCAACAATGTAGAAGTGTTCCCTTTTCACCACACCCTCTCCAGCAACTGATGTTTTTTGAGTTATTGATAATTGCCATTCTGACTGGAGTTAGATGGTATCTCAGTGTGGTTTTGATTTGCATCTCCCTGATGATTAGTGAGATGGAACATTTCTTCATGTGTCTGTTGGCTGCTCGGATGTCTTCCTTTGAGAAGTGTCTGTTCATATCTTTTGCCCCTTTTATAATGGGGTTGTTTGTTTTTTTCTTTTCAGCATATTTGAGTTCCTTGTAGATCCAAGTTGTTAAGCCTTTGTCAGACCTGGAGTTGGCAAATACTTTTTCCCAGTCTGCAGGCTGTCTCCCTGCTCTCTTGATGGTTTTTTTTTGCTTTGCAGAAGCTTGTCAGTTTAATGAGGAACCACTTGTCTATCTTCTCTCTTATGGCTGTGAATTTCAGGTTTTATTAAAGAATTGGATGCCAGTTCCAATTTCCATGAGGTTTTGTCCTTCATTTTCTAAGGTTCTTATGGTTTGAGGTTTTACATTTAGGTCTCTGATCCATTTAGAGTTAATTTTGTGTATGGGGATAGATAGGGGTCCTGTTTCAGTCCTCTGCATGTGGTCAGCCAGTTTTCCCAGCACCATATACTGAATAGGTTCTCCTCTCCCCCGTGGTAGATGGTGGAGGCTTTGTCGAAGATGAGTTGGTTGAGAAATTAAGGTTTTGCTTCTGGAATCTCAATTCTATTCCATTGATCTATATGCCTGTTCCTATACCAATACCAAGCTGTTTTGATGATTGTAGCTTTATAGTAAAGTTTGAAGTCTGGTAATGTGATACCACCTGCTTTTTTTTTTTGCTGAGGATTGTTCTGGCTATTCTTGGTCGTTTGTATTTCCATATAAATTCCTGTGTTGTTTTTTCTAGGTCTGAGAAGAATGTTGCTGATAATTTGATGGGTATTGCATTAAATCTGTAGATTGCCTTAGGTAGGATGGACATCTTCACAATGTTGATTCTTCCAATCCATGAGCATGGGATATTTTTCCACTTGTTTGTGTCATCTTTGATTTCTTTGGGCAGTGTTTTGTAGTTTTCATTGTAAAGGTCTTTCACATCTCTGGTTAGGAAGATGCCAAGGTATTTCTTTTTTGTGTGTGTGGCTATTGTGAATGGAATTGTGGTCTTTATTTGGGTTTCTGTTTATTATTGGTGTAAAGAAATGTGATTGTCTTTTGCACATTTATTTTATATCCTGAGACTTTGCCAAAGGCCTTTGTCAGTGTAAGGAGGTTTTTGACAGATTCTCTTGGGTTTTCAAGGTACATAATCATGTCATCTGCAAATAGAGATAACTTGACTTCCTCTTTTTCTATTTGGATACCCCTGATTGCCTTCTCTTCTCTGTTTGCTCCAGTCAGGACTTCCAATACTATATTGAAAAGGAGGGATGAGAGTGGGCATCCTTGTCTTGTTCCCGTTTTCAGGGGAAATGGTTCCAATTTTTGTCCATTTAGGAGTATGCTGGCTGTGGGTTTCTCATAGATGGCTTTTACTATTTTGAGGCATGTTCCCCGTATGCCTAGATGTTCGAGGGTTTTTATCAAGAGTGGTGCTGGATTTTATCAAAAGCTTTTTCTGCATCTAATAATATAATCATGTGGTTTTTGTTTTGATATCTTTGATGTATTTAATTACATTTATGTTTTACGAATGTTGAACCAGGCTTGCATCCCAGGGATGAAGCCTACTTGGTCATGATGGATGATTTTTGAGATGTGTTGTTGAATCCTGTTTGCTAGGATCTTTTGAAAATTTTAACATTTATGTTCATCAAAGATATTGGCCTGTAGTTCTCTTTCTTTGTTGGTTCTTTACCTGGCTTGGGTATCATTGTGATGTTAACTTCGTAAAATGATTTAGGGAAAGTTCCATTTTTCTCAATCACCTGGAATACCTTCAGTAGGATTGGTATCAGCTCCTCCTTAAATGTCTTGTAGAATTCTGCTGAGAAGCCATGTGGTCCAGGGCTTTCTTTTGTAGGTAGTTTTCTTATTATGTAGTGAATTTCCTTGATTGTTATTGGTCTATTTAGGATCTCAATTTCTTCTTGTTTCAACCTAGGTAGGTTGTGTGATGACAGAAAGTCCTCCATTTCCTTGAAGTTTTCAAGTTTGTTTCCATACAAGTGTACATAGTAGTCTCTAACGATCTTTTGTATTTCTTCGGGGTCAGATGTGACTTCATCTTTTGTGTTTCTGATTGTGCTAACTTGGGTTTTTTCTCTCTTTTTCTTGGTCAGTCTAGCTAGGGGTCCATCGATCTTGTTTATCCTTTTGAAGAACCAGCTTTTTGTTTCATTCAATTTTTGTATTATCTTTTTGTCTTCTATGTTCTGGATTTGGGCTTTTATTTTGGTGATCTGGATTCTTCTGCTGAAATTAGGGTCTTTGTGGTCTTGATTTTCCAGGTTCCTTAGGTGGCTTGTTAGGCTGTTAATTTGTGATCCTTCCATTTTCTTCATGTGCGTTTGTAGGGATATAAATTCTCCTCTTAATACAACTTTCATGGCATCCCATAGATTTTGGTAAGATGTTTCTTCATTTTCATTTGTTTCCAGGTATCTTTTGATCTCTGTTTTGATTTCATCATTGACCCAGGAGTTGTTTAGCATCATGCTATTTAGTGTCCATGTCTTTGTGGGCTTTGGTGGGACCTTGTTGGTGTTAATGTTTATTTTTATTCCACTGTGGTCTGAGAAGGTGCATGGTAAAATTTCGGTTCTTTTAAATTTGCTTATGCTTGATTTATGGCCAATTATGTGGTCAATCTTAAAATACCTTCCATGCGGTGATGAGTCGAATGTGTATTCTGTTGTCTTTGGATGGAGTGTTCTGTAGGTATCAATTAAGTTCATTTGGTCAAGAGTCACACTGAGGTTCCGGATCTTCTTGCTGATTTTTTGTCCTGATGATCTATCTAGGGTTGTGAGTGGGGTAATAAGGTCCCCAGTTATGATGGTGTTAGAGTCAATGTCTTTTTTTAGTTGTCCTAAAAGCTGCTTTATGAAAGTTGGTGCTCCTATGTTGGGTGCATATATGTTTAGGATAGATATTTCTTGTTGATGGAGTGAACCTTTTATCATTATGTAGTGGCCCTCTGTATCTTTTTTAATTTTTGATAGCTTAAATGGTATTTTGTCTGAAATTAGGATTGCGACTCCTCCTTTCTTTTGTGTTCCATTGGCCTGAAAATTTGTTTCCCATCCTCTTGCTTTGGGTCTGTGGATGTGCTTTCTAGTGAGATGGTTCTCTTGAAGGCAGTATAATGTTGCCTGGTGATATTTTATCCATTTTGCCATTCTATGTCTTTTCAGTAGTGCATTTAGTCCATTCACATTCAGGCTAATTATTGAAATGTGAGAGTTCATCCCTATCATAGAGTTCTTATAGAGTTGTTGTTCTTCTTCTTGTTTTTTTTGTCTTTCTTCTGGTTTGGGGATTTGGATCATGTGTATTTTATTCTTTTTCCTGTACTCTTGTGAAGAATGTTTTTCTTTTTTTCCTTTACTTCTGTGTTTATTACTTTCATAAGTGTTTCATGTAGAGGTGGTCTGGTGGCAGCATAGGTTCTTAGGGATTGGATATCTGGGAAAGATTTTAATTCTCCCTCACTGAGGAAACTTAACTTGGCTGTGTAGGTTATTTGTGGTTGAAATTGTTTATCTTTTAGGACTTTGAAGATAGGGCTCCAAGCTCTCCTAGCATGCAGGGTTTCTGTAGATAAATCTGGTGCTATTCTAATTGGTCTTCCATAGTAGGTGATCTAGCCTTTTTCTCTTACTGCCTTTAGAATTTTTTCTTTTATACCTACTTTGTTTAGGTGAATTATTGTGTGTCTAGGAGTTGGTCTTCTCATTTGTTGTCTTGGAGGGGTTCTCTGAGTCTCTTGTGTTTGAATTTTTGCATCACTGATTAGATAAGGGAAGTTTTCTTGAATAATCTCATGGAAAGTTTGTTCCAGTGTGGTCTCTGTCTCTCTTTCTGCCTCAGAAAGGTCAAGTACTCATAGATTGGTCTCTTGAAGTAATTACTCATCTCTTGAAGGTTTTGTTCTGTCTTTTTGAACTTGTTTTCTGTGTTTTTATGAGTTTGGGTTATTTCTATATTTTGGTCCTCAAGCTCTGAGATTCTTTTTTCTGCTTTGGTAATTCTGCTTTCCATGCTTATCAGTTTGTTATTTATTTCATTCACAGTATTCTTTATTACTGTTATCTCAGTTATCAGCTCCTTTCTAGATTCTTCTTGTGTCTTATCAATTCTTTTTAATCTCTCCATTAATGTCTTGATATCTAGGTTTGTAGTTTGAGACCAGTCATTCTGGGGGCTCTTCATTGTTTGCATTCTGAAGTGAGTTTTCTCAGTGTCTGCCCTCCCAGGGGTCTGAGAGAGACCCATATTCTTCTTTTGGTTTTTCTTCATTTGTGTAGATTTTTCTCTGTCTTCCCCTTTCCCTCCTCTTCTTTAATTCTGTTTTTCAGGGAAGGTGGGGTTGCTTTTGCTTCACTTGTGCAATCTCCTGTTCTTACTATGAGGGTCCTCTTGGTTTTTTCATTTTTGAGGTTGGAGTGTCGGCTGCAGGCTGTACTTTTTGCAGTTTTGAGTTTTAATTGAGGGGGGAGCTGTGATTTAGAATCTATATGCTGATTCCAGCATCCACCAACAAGTGTATGAGCACACTGGAACCTATTTCTCACTGCCTTACAATCTGTCTGTGCAGCGGTATGTAGGTTTGGTCCCTGGATCAAAAGGAGGTATAAAAGAGGAAAATAATGGAGGAAGAGGGAGGGGTCAATAGGAAGTTAGAAAGAGATAAGAGTGAGAGGGAAAACAGACATACATACCGACTAACAGGTGAAAAAGAGACACAAGGCTGGAGAGAAGTGAAAAAAACACGCAAGCAAAATTCCCTAAAGAATACTGGTAGCTACACAAAGACAGACCAATAAAATCATGCCTTTTGATGCGTTTTCCGTAACAAAAACAGATAGTGTAAGTCTGAAAGCAAACAAAAGTGAGGAAAACAAACAGTCAAAATGATAAAATCAAAAGTCAAAATAAGAAATCAGACTAGCTCTGGAATCTTTCCTGAGTGTCTAAAGTCTCTTCAGCTCTGATCTCCAGCCTCTCCCCTTTGTTTTCATTGCAGGCAGCTAGATTTACTCACAGCTTGGGTTTGTTTTTTTAGCCTGCTGCCTGGGAGGTCTGTGATGCTTAGTTGCCTTTGACTGATTCAGCATAGGGGAGGGGCTTTGTCTCCTGTTTAACGATGTTACCTTAGGAACCGAGGGGGAGGCTCCTCATAGGTGGGCAGGGCAATGCAAATCTCTACCTGGAGAATGGCTGAGGTGGCAGCTTCACTTTTGTGGATCCTTTCTCTCCACTTGTCTGGGTCCCTGGGCATTTCACTATGATGGGCTGTGGTTGCGTGGGAGGCACCGGGGATCAGCTGCACAGCTGGGCGCTGGATCTGGTGTGCCACCACCAGGCTGGGGTGGAGGAGCGGGTCAGGACTTCCCTCCTCTGGAGCTGAGAGCCTCCAATCAACACCTCCTTAAGATATGCTGTTCCCTTACACAAGCATGGGGTCATGTGCTGAGTGCCTCAGCCAGGGTGGGCCCAGAGCTCCAGAGCTCCAAAGCTCCAAAGGGCAGGTGGTGAGCAGTGAGAGTGGCCCTGGACCCCTTACAGGGTACTTAAGCCAGAAATGGAACCGGTATCTCTGAGGGGTGGGTGCCCAGAGCCTCCCTGGGTGACTGGCAGTTTGGTGCTGGGTGCTGGGCATGACAATGTAGCCAGGGAGGAAGCCAAGACCTGAGACTCCCGTGTGGGTGAGAGTCATGTATAGTGGAGCAGCAGCAGCCAGGGCTGCAATATCTGGCCCTGCATAGGACCGAAGGTCCCCGGGCCTCAGACTAGTGTGGCTGGCAGTGGGCAGGGGGTGGGGGAAGAAAAGTAAGAGTCTTTTTGGGAACTCACGTTCGGAGAATCTCACAATTCCACCTATGCCGTAGCCATCTTACTGGAACTCCGGCTAGTGATTTTTGAGCAAGCAGAATCATCAGTCTGCTATCAGCACTGGAAGAGCCTCGCTCTTGAGTGGCCACGATCCTGGTATGCCGTGAGGTACAGTAAGCGAGGGAGACTGCACCGGCGGGGGCAGGGCCAAGAAAATATTTTCAAACTATGAATCTGACAAAAGACTAATATCCAGAATCTGTAAGGAGCATAAATGAATTGATAGGAGAAGTAATAACCATTACAAGGTGAGCAAAGGACATGAATAGACACTTCTCAAAGGAAGGCATACAAATGACGAAAAAAATGTGAAAAAAATGCTCAACATTACCAATCACCAAAGAAATGCAAATCAAAGTCACTATGTGATACTCTCTCATACCAGTCAGAATGGCTTTTATTAAAATGTTAGAAAGCATCTGGGTCCAGTGGCTCATGCCTATATCTCCAGCACTTTGGGAGGCGGAGGTGAGAGGATTGCCTGAGCCGACAGTTTTGAGACCAGCCTGGGGAACATGGCAAGACCTCATCTCTATAACATATTTAAAAAATTAGTTGGTCATGGTAGTGCATGCCTGTAGTTCCAGCTACTTGGAAGGCTGAATCAGAAGGATCATCTAAGTCCAGCAGGTCGAGGCTGAGGTGGCCATGAGCATGCCACTGCACTCCAGCCTGGGCGACAGAGTGAGACTCTGACTCAGGGGAAAAAAAAGTCAGAAAACAACAGATGTTGACAAGGGTGCAGAGAATAGGGAACACTTGTACACTGTTGGTGGGTACGTAAGGTAATTCAACCCCTGTGAAAAGCAGTTTGCAGTTTTCTGAAAGAACTAAAAATAAATTTACCATTTGACTCAGCAATCTCAATACTGGGTATATATACCCAAAGGAGCACAAATCACTGTACCAAGAAGACATCTGCACACATATGTTTATCACAGCACTACCCACAATAGCAAAAAGATGGAATCAACAGTGGATTGAATAAGGAAAATGTGGTACATATACATCATGAAATACTATGTAGCCACAAAAAAGCACAAAATCATCTCTTTTGCAGCAGCGTGAATGCAGCTAGAGACCATCATCCTGAGTGAATTATCACAGAAACAGAAAAATGAATACCACAGTATTCTCTCTAATAAATGGGGGCTAAATACTGAATACATAGGGGCACAAGGATGGGAACAACAGACACTGAGGCACTCCTAAAGGGAGAATGTAGGGAGGGAAGTAAGGGTTGAAAATCTATCTTGCATTTATGTGAGGTATCTTCAGAGATCTTAAAAACCCTAAATCTGTAAAATGAAAACATTTCAGTGGCTTTTTCTGAAATCATTTCTGTTGAGTCACTTATTTCCTATGCTTAGTCTCAACAAATACGTCAGGTCCTTTTCAGTTTCATCACATTTTCTAGATAACCATTTTTCACAAAGAAATTATTTTTTACTTGATAAGAGTACTGCCTATATAACAATGTGTAGAAAGAGAGAGAGAGAGAGAGAGAAAAGAAGTAGGGGCCTGTTTTTTGTTTTGTTTTTTAAGAAGAGAGAGTGAGAACAGGTGTGGTGGCTCATGCCTCTAATACCACACTCTGGGAAGTTGAAGCCGGAGGATTCTTGAGTCCAGGAGTTAGAGACCAGCCTGGGCAATGTAGTGAGAACTCATGTTAAAAAAATATATATTGCAAAGAAATGAAAAAATATTCCATGCTCATGGATAGGAAGAATCAAAATTGTTAAGATGTGCATCCTACCAAAGGCAATCTGCAGATTCAACGCAATACCCATTAAGTTACCAACATCATTCTTCTCAGGCCTGGAAATGACAATACAGAAATTCATATGGAAATATAAATGACCATGAATAAGCCAAAACAATCCTTAGCAAAAGAAACAAAGCAGGAGATATCACACTTCCAGACTTCAAACTTTACAATGTGGTTACCGTTAATCAAAATAGCCTGGTATTGATACAAGAACAGGTACATAGACAAATGGAACAGGGTAAAGATTCCGGAAGCAAAGCCTCAATTCCTCAACCAACTCATCTTTGACAAAGACTCCAACAACAACCACTGGGAAGAGGAGAACCTATTCAGTAAATGGTGCTGGGAAAACTGACTGATCACATGCAGAAGATTGAAACAGGACCCCTACCTGTCCCCATACACAAAAATTAACTCTAAATGGATCAAAGACCTAAATGTAAAACCTCAAACTAGAAGAATCTTAGAAAATGCAGGAGACACCCTTATGGAAATTGGAACTGGCAACCAATTCTCATTCAGAACCCTAAAGGTCAATACCTTAAGAAATAAAATAGACAAGTGGGACCTCATCAAATTAACGAGCTTCTGCAAAGCGAAAGAAACCATCAAGAGAGCACAGAGACAGCCCACAGAATGGGGAAAAATATTTGCCAACTGTTTATCTGACAAAGGCCTAACATCTAGGATCTACAAGGAACTCAAATGCGCTGAAAGGAAAAAACCAAATAGCCCCGTTAAAAAGTGGGCAGGAGACATGAATAGACACTTCTCAAAAGAAGATACACGGGCAGTCAACAGACACATGAAAAAGTGCCTGACCTCACTCATCATCAGAGAAATGCAAATCAAAACCATTTTGAGATACCACCTAACCCCTGAAAGAATGGCCATTATTAATAAAACAAACAACAACAGATGCTGGTGAGGATGTGGAGAAAAAGGAACGCTTCTACATTGCTGGTGGGAATGCAGACTAGTGCAAACTCTTTGGAAGACAGTGTGGTAATTTCTGAAGGAACTAGAAATTGACTTTCCATATGATCCAGTAATTCTCCTATTGGGAATATACCAGGAGGAACTCAAATTATTCTACGAAAAAGATACCTGCACACGTATGTTTGTTGCAGCTCTATTCACAATAGCAAAAATATGGAACCAACCATGTTGCCCATTGACGCTGGACTGGATTAAAAAAATGTGGTAATATACATAATGGAATATTATGCAGCCATAAAGAAGGACAAATATATGGATTTTGCAGCAACTTGGGTGGATTTGGAGTCGATCATACTCAGTGATTTATCACGGAAACAAAGAACAGTGTTCCATCTGTTCTCACTCACAAATAGACCTTGAACAATTATAATGCTATAAGAAAGCGATTGGCAGTAGTGGGAAACTCTCAGGGGAGGGGAAGTGGGATTGGCAGTTGAGGGAAACTGCTAGGGAAGATGGGGCATACCTCATCAACAAGGGTACCTGCATGATCAATGTTTATATACTTAACCCTGAAATGTACCCCACATCTTTATAATAAAAATTTATATATATATATATAAATAAGAGAGGGGAGAGTGACTTGCTCTTGTATAATTCAAATTTGTACTTGAACAAAATGATCAATTACTAAGTCATAGACTTTCCAGATTGCTCATCAAGAGTTGAAACATATTGATTACACCTATGTTTATACACTGAAAAAGAGTAAAATAGAATTTGAAAAATTGTTTAAAAAAGCATAATCATTACGTTGTTTATTTTATATAAAACTATGTGTAGCCTTTTTTTAAGTAAATATATGTTCGGGGGCACAAAAGATATTCACTAAGTAGTTTCTTTGACATCCATATTGCAATTGAATAGATTTGGCTGTGAATCAGGGGAGGAAAGTGTGAGATGTAGAGAATAAGAACATGGCTGCTACTCTAACCTGCCTCTATGTGAGGCCGAAACATAGGGAATTTAGGTGGGACTTGTTAACAGGTATGGTGACTCTTCCTTCATAAAGTCATAAAGTACCATGTGTCTAAACTTAAAAGGCCTGTTCAAAAGGGCGACATGTGTCATTCTTAGGTATTTGGATTGGTACATTATCCAGCCTAGGTTAGCATTGGCAGTACACCAAGATAAGGCAAATCATCTCAAGCAAAACATCATTTTATAGGGAATAAGCAAAAGAGGGTTTGTAGTTGACCAGCTACACTGGTCTCTTAAAAGTCTCATATGAAGGTAAGGCCTGGACCTCTGTGTCTTACTTTGGATAATATCCTCTATACGCGTTCTGCTTGTGGCCATGCTGGTCACAGTGCTTACTGTAGCTGCCTCACCATGTCCAAGGGAGCTGGTTGAGGAGATATAAGAGAAAGGAACCCGTGACTTTTCATGGCTGTAGCAGTGATATACCAGAATGGAGTCAATGCCATATGAGTAACTTTTCAAGAGGCATTGAAATATCTGCTTGTTATGCAACTCTTTCTGAAAGTTACCTTCAGAGATTTTGAGCTGCAGATGAGATAGAATAGATCAAAGAAAAGAGACATTCCAGGAAGGAGACTACCCATACCCTACCTGCCATGAGACCTTTGATATGGAGCATTTTTAAAAATTATTAACAGAGTTCCCATATATCCCTGCACCCCCACTAGTTTTTCCAACTATTAACATCTTGAATTAGTTGTAGTACAGTTGTTATAATTGATGAGTCTATATTGATACATTATTATTAAGTAAAGTCCACAGTGTTCACTCTTTGTGTTGTATATTCTTTTTTTTTTTTTTTTTTGAGTTGGAGTCTCACTCCAGCGCCCAGACCGGAGGGCAGTGGCTGCTCCCGGCCACCGCAGCCTCAACCCACTGGGCTCCGGCGATCCTTCCGCCTCAACCTTCCGAGTAGCTGGAATTACAGGCGCATGCTACCATGCCCGGCTGATTTTTGATTTATTGTAGAGATGAGGTCTCGCCAAGTTGCCCAGGCGGGTATCAAACCCGTGGGCTCAGGCAATCCACTCACCTCGGCCTCCCAAAGTGCAGGATTACAGGCTGAGCCACCGAGCCCGGCCGTGTTGTATATTCTATGAGCTTTGACAAATATATAATTACATGTATCTACACCATTGCAATATCATACAGAATAGCTTTACTACTCTAAAAATCCCCTGTGCTCCATATATTTATCCCTCCTTCCTTCCTTCCAATCCAATTCCCTGGCAACCACTGTTCTTTCACTGTCTCCATAGTTTTGTCTTTTGTAGTATGTCATATCTTTGGAATCCTATAGTAGAATAAAGCTTTTATATTGTGGGCCCAAACAGGGAGAGGCCTACCTCTACATAGTCTTCAATTTAAAACAAGATTTCAGCCTTTTTCTCCCTAGAGTACCTGGCTAAATCTTTCTCACCTTTAGGGGGAACCTCCTTCTAGATTCCACATACGTCCTCAAGTAGCATACTGTCTCCCTCCTTTTCATAGCCAAATTTTGTATTTCGGTTTCTTCAACTCTCATTAACTCCACAATCTACCCCTATCTGGCTTCTCTTTTCACCATTCCACCAAAGTAGCTCTTGTTAGGATCACCAATGCCATCCATGTCCTGAAATTCAATGGACACATTTCAGTGTTCATCTTACTTGACCATTGAACAATATCTGACACTGTTGACCACTAATTTCCTATCAGAACACTCTCTTCATTTCTCTTTCCTGATAGCACAATTGTCCCCAACTCTTTTGGCTGTTCTTCTCAGTTTCCTTTCCAAAAAAGGCCTCTTTCTTGTTACTCTTTCTTGTTTCTTGTCTGGGTAGATAAGTTTAAATACTTCAAATTCCATTATATGTGAAGCTATAATAACTGCCCATATAATCTGTAGAACTGCCTTTATAATATGTGCAAATGCTTATGTGATATCTCCACTAGGATTATTTTCAAGGCACCTCAAATTTACCAAGTCTAAAAACAAACCCATGATTGTCTTCTAAAATCTTAATATCAAAAGATCATACAGGTTTACCATTATGAACCAGAGTCTGGAGGAATCCTTATTAATGTACATTAGAAGATCTAATTAAGTAAAGGTGTTTTATATCTTTTTGCAGTGCTGGAGAAAGGGGGAGAGGATGGAATGCAGATGAGATGAATTGCTAATGATTTACATTGATTTTCCTACCAGTTTGCAAGGATGGGGTAGGGGAGGGATGCTTAGAGTCACACTTATTTTTATTTAAAGAAAATAAAGATATATGACATTTCTTACATATGTAAATTTGTGGAGAAAGATTCATATCTGCTACAGAATTATACATTTATTATTATTATTTGAATAAAATCCATCTTTTACACTCATCTGTATGCTGCATCAGTACAGTACTCATGCCTATTTTGCTTACTATTATATCTTTAATGCTAGCACAGTGCCTGGCAAGTAGTAGACTCTCAATAAATATTCATTACACAAGTGAATGAGGGGTCTGTAACTTCTTATGTGTATGATACTATGCACTCAAGTCTACTCAGATTTGTCCTTATTCTTTATCCAAACATATATGCCTCCATGGCTTAAAAAGTGCAGTTAGGCAAACCTGACCTGAGAATGAGTAATGCCAGATATATTCTCAGACTATTTTGTGAGGCATGGGAGATGCAGGTAGAAACTGAGACTGTTCTTTAAGAACAGCCATTTGTTGCCTCATCTTCTTTTTATGCAGTTTGTCATTCTCAGCTTTAATGCTGTCCTGGTCCTTGTGCACTATCAGATAGTCAACTTCAAAAAAATTATGCCTGTTCAAAATCAGAACCAGAAACATAACAGATGGGAGTTGTCAAGGCGGACCCTAGGAATGCATAAAATTTTGAGTATGTGAGGTTTGGAGGGTTACCAAAAGCAAGGATTACATGGTGTGCTTATGGATAATCTCAGCAAAGTTACTAGAAAAAGTGGAGACACTTATGTAGTACAGGAGAAAGGCAGAAAATAAACTGAGTACGTGTTGGAAAGAGCTATTCTAATGGGCAACAGTCAGGAAGGGGCTAGGGCCAAGAAATAGGGTGTGATAGACTCACTTTTTGTGTCTTCTGGAGTAGCTCGTGGCTTACTAAAAAAAAAAAAAAAGCACTAGAATCTTTCTATAATTAACATTACTTAGCATTTCAAGGCTCCCAGCTGATCTTTCAGGTAAATCATCTGTTGTTCTGGGTCTGGGCCTTCTTTTTTTGATTCTGTGCTATCCTATTGCACTTGTCCTGACAGAGGGAGGTACTCCTGGCCCCAGCTCTTAGAGGTTGTGTAGTCCCGGGCTTTCTGATTAAGTACTTTATACTTCCACTGAGGATTATCCTTTAAGTTCTTTCTGAGCAGCAGGAATGGAGAAACCATAGAGGTTGGACTACTTTGCACTCGCACCAATACTGTAGAAGTGTCCTCTTTTCTCTGCACCCATGCCAGCATCTGTTGTTTTTTGATTTATTAATTATAACCAATCTTACTGGAGTTAGATGGTATGTCACTGTGGTTTTGATTTGCACTTCTCCAATAATTGGTGAGTCTGAGCATTTTTTCATGTATCTATTGGCTGCTCATATGTCTTCTTTTGAGGAGACATGTCTTCAGCCCATTTTAAAAATAGGGCTGTTTTTTTGCCTTTCGGCTTGAGTACCTTTGTAGATTCTGTATGTTAGGCCTTTGTCAGATATACAGTTGGCAAATATTTTTTCCCATATTGTGGGTTTTCTCCCCACACTCTTGATGTGCAAAAGCTTCTCAGTTTGATGAGGTCCTACTTACCTATCTTATCTTTTATGGCATTTGCTTTTGGGAATTTGATAAAGAATTTGTTGTCTACTCCAATGTGTGATTTCTAAAGGAACTAGAAATTTACCTTCCATAGGATCCAGCAATTCCATTTCCGGGAATATACCTGGAGGAACACAAATTGTTCTACAAAAAACGCACCTGCACACTCATGTTTATTGCTGCACTATTCACAATAGCAAAAACATGGAACCAATCCTACTGCCCATCGAAAGTAGACTGGGTAAAGAAAATGTGGTACATATACACAACAGAATATTACATAGCCAGAAAGAAAGACAAAATCATGAACTTTGCCGCAAATTGGATGGAGTTGGAGACAATCATACTTAGTGATCTATCATAGAAACAAAGAACCAAATACCACATGTTCTCACTCACAAGTGGGACCTCAGCATTAATCACAATAGCACAAGGGAGATATTGGCAGTCACGGAACACTGTTGAGGGGAGGGAGGGAACGGCAAGTAACAACACAAAGGGTACCTGGTCCTAAACCAGGGGAAGTGAGGACCAGCAGGAGGCCCAAACTTCACCTGCATGTAGATTACTTATGTACCTAATCCTGACTTGTACCCCACATCTCTATAATAAAACAAAGTAAAAAAAAAAAAGAATGGAGAAACCTTGTGACTATTCAAGAGACAGGTAAATACCATCTGAGATCCTAAGAAAATGAGACATTTCTGTATCAGTTCCCAAGCTCAGTGTGCCTCATGAAGATCCAAGAAATCATGAATTTAGGTTCTAACTCTGCTACTTACGTACTGTGGGATTCTGCCTAAATCTTCAACTCTCTCTGCAGGTCAGTAAAACATTTTCTGTAATATGTAAATTTTTTTCTGGATCCCTAATGACTATTTTTTACTTTATTTTAGAGATTTTCAGTGTCTGGCAAGATAGATGCATGTCAATATTTGGTGTGTATCTGCATGTAAGAGAGGTCTATAATCTTTTTAGCAAATGTACACACACGTTTATGGTAATTGTATAGTAATTACAGAATTACTATAGTATGTTTAGTAGTATCACAGTGCAAAGTGTTTTAGAAGGCTACCATCTGATTGACAAAGGAAGTTATTTCCTCTATCACATTCTTCCTGTCTTAGAATCAGGGACCAGCTTCTCATTGCCAAACAGGAAGATCTAGAAAAGCAGCTAGGATGTGGGCTGAGGGAGTGGTGATGAATCGAGAGACACAGTATGGGTGCCACATAACTTCTCATTTCAGACACAAATTCTATCAGTTGTGCCTTATATGTAGAGAAGGGTAATCTGGGCATAACTCACTACTTTGGGCAAACATGATAAGGCTCTGATCTAGAAAGCTTGTTGGGTTGCTTAAATGGACTATGCTAGGCAATTTAAGTAGGTAATTTAATTATGATAGGAAGGAGAACTAACATTTCATAAGCAAATATTGTGTCATCTCATTTTATCTTCACAGCAATCTCATAATGTAGGGTCTTAAATAGTTCCCTTTTTTTTTTTTTTGAGCTGGAGTCTCACTCTGTCGCCCAGACTGGAGTGCCGTGGCCGCTTCCGGCCACCGCAGCCTCGACCTGCTGGGCTCCGGCGATCCTTCCGCCTCAGCCTTCCGAGTAGCCGGAATTACAGGCACCCGCTACCACGTCTGGCTGATTTTTTGATTTATTGTAGAGATGAGGTCTCGCTGCCCAGGCGGGTCTCGAACCCGCGGGCTCAGGCAATCCACTCACCTCAGCCTCCCAAAGGCGCGGGATTACAGGCTGAGCCACCGAGCCCGGCAAATAGTTCCCATTTTAAAGATGAGAAAATAGAAGCTCAGAGAGGCAGAGTAACTTGCCCAAGGTCACACAGCCAGAAAGTGAAATTCAAAATCATATCCTTCCAAATCCAAAATTTGTGTTATTTCTACCACATTATTTGGCACAAAAAGTGCAAGTGGGAAAATGGTTAAGAACAGGGAGTTAGGATCTGGAATGCTTAAGGCTGAATAGCAAAGTTGGCAAATCACTTCACATCACTTCTCTTGGTTTTAGCCTCATTATCTTAAAATGGAGACAATAACAGTGTATACTTCCTCGGGTGGTTTCAAGATTAAAAGACATCATCAGTAAGGCCTGGAGTAAAAAAAAATGATTGCTATTTATTATTATCTCACAGTGTTTTGGAGCATCAGCCCTCAGGGTACACTGGTGGCACAGGGCTACCACATTCCTGGCTCTCACCCTCCCATCCATACAGCAAGACTTAACTACTGTTAAAAGAAATGAGGCCTATTCCTGGTGGCCCATAGTGAAACTTTCATTGAACAGATGAGCTTATCTAATTGGCCTTTAGTGTTATTCAGTTCAGCTTCTTAAGAAAAGAAATTTCTAGTGCTATGGGGTCACTGCCACTTAAGGGGAAAACAGATAAATGGGCAATATGGACATAAAGCAGCTTAATTTTTTGTTGGGTTAATATATATATATATATATGTATGTAAATATATATATCTCCCAGAGTGCCTCCAAATGTTAGGTTAAAACAGCCAGGGCAGGGTTGTGGGATCTGGTGCCGCATGAAAGATGCAAAGAATTGCACAAGGTGTAGGTTAGAAAAAGTTTATTTAGAAGGTAAATTAGAGGATAAGGGTGGATCCACCTCCTCAAGATTGAAGAGGGGGAAGAACACTGAAGAGCTGTTTGGCACTGAATGTCTCAAGCTGGGTGCTTATAAGGCTTCCTAGAGAAGGCTGGAAACAGGAGCATTCCTGTGAAATGTAACAAGGTGGCAGGGTGTGTGTGTGGAAGGGTGTTATGGCAATTAGCTGTTCGTGATGGCAGCAGTCAGACAGTTGATTATGTAGGCAGGGAGAGTAGCCCAAGGTCTGGAAAACAAAGTTTTGAGGCACAGACGTTAAGCTTCAAATGTCCTTGGATTTAGGGAACAAAATGGCATTTAACTGGTAGTGTTTGTTCATGGGAAGATTGTAGGAGGGCCGGAATCATTAAAACAGTTTGTTTCTTTTATCTTGGTGTTCCAACGGTTTGTCATGCAAGGTAGCTAGAAACATCCTTGGAGCAAGGTATTAATTATAAAATCCTAATGCCCGTTACTGGGGGAGGTTACAGTTTTACTAGTTTTACTCATTGGTGACTTTAAACAGTGGAGTTAATTAAACTTACTTCAGAGCAAGAGAGTTAGCAGAGCCAATTACATAATAAAATATTTACTAAAGTATACCACTAATTGGTTGTTATAACACAACAAAAATATAAGCCAATACCCAGCTGCCTGCCCAGAATGGCCGAGGTGACCCTATTTTGCATTTCACTCTTTTAATTATTAGAGTAATACATTAATATTTTAAAATTCAAATAATACACAAAAGTGAAAAATAGATCTACCTCCCATCTCAGTCCTTCAAACCTTCAGTACCCCAACTCTCCTAACCAAGAAAGAGAATCAAAGCTACCTTACATATTATTCCAGTAATATTACAAATCACATGTGTTACTTTTTATACGAAGTTTATTGCAATCATAGACTTCTGCTTTATGCTTTCTTTTCTCAACTGTATAACATAGCAGTGGTTCAATGTTATTATATGTAAAGTTTCATTTTTATATTCATAATATTACAATATTAATGTTTTCTATTGATAGGACATGTAGGTTATTTCTAGTGTTTTATAAACACTGTTGCAGTAAACATCTTACTAGAATTACAGAACTGAAAGGCAAGGATTGTTACTGTTTGTTTGTTTGTTTATGAGTTGTGAGGTACATGTGAGGATTTGCTACACTAGAAAATTGTGTACAGGTGAGGATTGAGCTTCTAGAAAGCCCTCTCTTTCTTCTCTGGTAGTGGACATGGTATCCAATGGGTGGTTGTGTGCTTTTTACCCCCTTACTCCCCTCCTCCCATTAACAATGCATAGCACCATTTTGTGCTTATGTGCCCAGTCTTAGGGACTGCTTATGAATGAGAACATGTGTTAATCACTTTTTGGTTTCTGTGATAGTTCACTTTGAATGATGTTCTCCAGCAGCATCTATGTTGCTGCAAAAAAACCCATGATTTTGTTCTTTATGGTTTCATTGTATTCCATTGTGCCACATTTTCTTTATCCAGTATGCATCTGGTTTGGGTCCATGTTTTTGCTATTGTGAATACTGCTGCAATGAACATAGGTGTGCAGGTGACTTTTTGGTTAAACAATTTATGTTCCTCTGGGTATTTGCAGAAATGAGATTGCTGGGTGGTATGGTAGCTCAATTTACTTCTTTGAGAAAATGCCACATTGGTTTCCACAAAGGCTAAAATGACTTACATTCTCACCAACAGTGTAGAGGCATTCCCTTTTTTTCCACAGCCTTGTCAACATCTGTTGTTTTTTGACTTCTGAATGATAGCCATACTGACCAGTGTGAGGTGGTATCTCATTATAGTTTTGATTTGCATTTCTCTGGTGATTAGTGAAGCTGAGCATTTTTCAAGCTTGTTGGCTGCTTGTATGTCTTTCTTTGAGAAGTGTCTGTTCAAGACTTTTGCCCACTTTTTAATGGGGTTATTTGTTTTTTCTTTCTTTTCTTTTATTCCTGTCAATTCGTTTGAGTTTCTTGTAGATCCTGGATGTTAGGTCTTTGTTGGATGCATAGTCATCAAATATATTTTCCCATTTGTGGGTTTTCTCTTTACTCTATTGATGGTTTCTTTTGCTGTGCAAAAATTTTTTAGCTTAATAAGGTCCCAACTGTCAATTTTAGCTTTTGTTGCACTTGTTT
The DNA here is from genome assembly GCA_027257055.1 of Cephalopachus bancanus. Classification (NCBI taxonomy): domain Eukaryota; kingdom Metazoa; phylum Chordata; class Mammalia; order Primates; family Tarsiidae; genus Cephalopachus; species Cephalopachus bancanus. The sequence goes on along the minus strand of JAPVLO010002933.1, from coordinate 5,217 downwards.
TTCAGGATTTGGCCATGAATTCATTGGCTACTTTGATGTTCAGGAGGGTGTTCCCTGTTTTCTTCAAAGATTCTTACAGTTTGAGGGTTCATATTTAAGTCCCTTATCCATTTTGAGTTAATTTTTGTATATGGTGATATAGATAGGTCCAGTTTCATACTTCTGCATGTGATTAGCCAGTTTTCCCAGCACCATTTGCTACATATGGCTTCCTTGCCCCAATGTTTGCTTTTGTTGGCTTTGTGGAAGATGAGTTGGTTGAAGGTCTGTGGTTTTATTTCTGGATTCTCTGTCCTATTCTATTGGCCTATGTGTCTATTTTTGTACCAGTACCATGCTGTCTTGGTTACTGTACTCTTGTAGTAAAGTTTGAGGTCTGGAAAGTTGAGGCCTTGATGCCTCCAACTTTGTTCCTTTTGCTGAGGATTGCTTTAGCTATTTTTTTTGTTTGTTTCCATATGAATTGTCTTTTCTAAGTCAGTGAGAAATTATGTGGGTAGAAATTGCATTGAATCTGTAGATTGCTGTGGGTAGAATGGACATTTTGACAATATTGATTCTCCCAATCCATGAACATGGGATGTTCTTCCCTTTGTTTGTGTTGGCCTTGATTTCTTTGAGCAATGTTTTGGAGTTCTCATTGTAAACTTTCTTCACCTCTTTGGTTAGGTGGATGTTGAGATTTTTTGTGGCTACTGCAAATGGGATTATGTTTTTTTTAATCTGGTTCTTGGCCTGCTTATTGTTAGTATATGGATATGCAAATTATTTTTGTTCATTGATTTTGTATTCTGAGACTTTATCTGTGAGAGGAGGTTTTCTGACAGATTCTCTCGAATTGTGTAGGTATAGAACCACATCATCTGCAAAAAGGGAAAATTTAACTTTCTATTTTCCTATTTGGATACCCCTAATTCCTTTTTCCTGCCTGATTACTTTGGCTAGGACTTCCAGTACTATGTAAAATAGGATGGATAAGAGTGGGAATCCTTATCTTGTTCCAGTTCTTAGAGTGAATGCTTTCAGCTTCTGCCTATTAAGTATGATGTTGGCTGCAGGCTTGTCACAGACAGCTCTTATTATTTTGAGGACTGTTCCTTTGATGTTGGAATTTTGTTGAAAATTTTTGCATCTATATTCATCAGTGAAATTGGCCTGTAGCTTTCTTTCCTTGTTGGGTCTTTGTCATTTTGGGATATCAGGATAATATTGGCTCCATAGAATGAGCTAGGGAAGACTCCCTTCTTGATTGCCTGGAATACTTTTATTAGTATTGCAATCAGCTCGTCCTTGTATGTCTTGTAGAACTCAGCTGAGAAACCATCTAGACCAGGGATTTTTTTCACAGGGAGGTTTCTCATTACTTAGTTGACTTCTTGGGTTGTTATTGGTTCATTTAGGATTTCCATTTCTTCTTGTTTCAATCTTGGGACGTTATGTGATGTGAGGCATTCTTTTTTTTTTTTTTTTTGAGTTGGAGTCTCACTCCATTGCCCAGGCTGGAATGCAGTGGCATGCTCATGGCCACCGCAGCATCAACCTGCTGGGCTCTGACAATCCTTCTGCCTTAGCCTTCCAAGTAGCCAGAAATACAGGCACATGCTACTATGCCCGGCTAATTTTTTAAAAATTTATTGTAAAGATGAGGTCTCGCCAAATAGCCCTGGCTGGTCTCGAACCCTCAGGCTCAGGCAATCCACTCTCCTCTAACTCCCAAAGTCCTCCTGGGATTACAGGCTGTGCCACTGACCCCGGCCTATGCCAGGCATTCTTCCATTTCCTCTAGACTTTCTAGTTTATTCACATACAGATGTTCATAGTAGTCTCTAATAATTTTTTGTATTCCTTCAGAGTCAGTTGTAACATTGTTTTTTCCATTTCTGATTGTGTTTATTCAAATTTTTCTCTCCATTTATAAAAATGTGGTCGGGCGTTTGTCAATTTTATTTATCCTTTTAAATAATTAGATTGTTGTCTCATCGATCTTCGGTATGATTTTTTGGTCTCTATTCAATTGTGACTTATTTTAATGATTTCTATTTTCTACTAATTCTGGGATTGGATTGCTCTTGACTTTCCAGTTCCTTTAGGTGTAATGCTACACTGCTTACTTTAGATCCCTCTATTTACTTGGTATGTGTGTGCAATGTTATAAACGTCCCTTGCAGCATCACTTTCATGGTATCCCAGAGGTTTTGGTATGTTTTGTCTTTGTTTTCATTTGTTTCTAGGAATCTCTTTATTTCTGCCTTGATTTCTGTGTCAACCCAAAAGTCATTCAGCAGCACATTGTTTAGTGTCCATGTTTTTGTGTGTTTTTTTGGGGGGGGCGGGTGCTGCTGATGGTGATACTTATTTTTATTCCACTGTAGTCTGAGAAAAGACTTGATATTATTTCAAACTTTTGAAATTTTTTCACAGTTCATTTATGTCCTAGTGTGTGGTCAATATTGCAGTATATTTCATATGCTGATGAGAAAAATATATATTCTTTGGTTGCTGGGTGAAGTATTCTGTATGTGGCTATTAGGTCCAATTGACAAGTATTTAGTTAAGGTTCCAGATTTCCTTGGTAGTTCTTTGCCTCGATACTCTAAGACTCTTAGCAGGGTACTAAAGTTTCCGACTATCATTGCATAGCTATGTTCATTCTTATTGTAATTTGCAATTGTTTCATAAACCTATGTTGGGTACATATATATTCAACGTGGATATTTCTTGCTGTTGGATTGAGCTTTTTGTCATTATTGTCCTTCACCATCCTTATTAACTTTTATTAGTTTAAAGTCTGTTTTGTCTGATATAAGAATAGTTATGTCTGTTCTTTTCAGTCTTCTGTTTGCCTAAAAATCTTTCTCCAACACTTTACTTTGAGCCTATGGGTATAACTTGCAGTGAGATGAGTTTCCTGAAGGCAGCGATAGGTTGGCTCATGTGTCTTTATCTTATTTGCCACTCTGCCTTTTGAGTGGCATGTTCAGTCTGTTCATGTTTAATTAATTATTGATATGTAGGGGTTTGTTACTGTCATATTGTTATTAAAAGGCTGTTTTGATTTTTAGGTTTTGTGGTTGATTTGTATGGTCTGCAAACTCTTTGTCTATGCTTTTGTGATGGGTAGAGTCATTCTTTTATTTCTGTGCTTAGAACTTTCTTTAGCATCACCTGAAGGACTGGTCTGTAGGTGGCATATTTTCTTAGAAATTGGATGTCTGGGAAGGATTTTCATTCTTCTTCATTTATGAAGCCTAGCTTGGCAGAGTAGGAAATTATTGGATGGAAATTCTCTTCAAGAATGTTAAAGATGGGGTCCTAGACCCTTTTGGTTTGTAGGGTTTCTGCTGAGAAGTTTGCAACAATTCTGTTGGGTCTTCCTTGGTAGCTACTTTTTTTTTTTTTTTTGAGTTGGAGTCTCACTCTGTCACCCAGACCAGAGTGCAGTGGCCGCTCCTGGCCACCGCAACCTCGACCTGGTGGGCTCCGGCGATCCTTCCGCCTCAGCCTTCCAAGTAGCCAGAATTACAGGCATGCGCTACCACGCCCGGCTGATTTTTTGATTTATTGTAGAGATGAGGTCTCACTGCCCAGGCGGGTCTCGAACCCGCGGACTCAGGCAATCCACTCACCTTAGCCTCCCAAAGGCGCGGGATTACAGGCTGATCCACCGAGCCTGGCTGGTAGCTACTTTAAGATCTTTTTCTTTCATGCTCACCTCATGGAGACACATTATTATGTGTCTTGGCATGGGCTTCCTGTCTAATACCTCACAGGAGTTCTCTGAATCTCTTGTGTCTGCATGGCCACCTCTCTAAAGAGATAAGGAAATTTCCTTGGATGACATCTTAGAAGGTTTTTTCCAGGCTATTCTCAGTTTCCCCATCTCTCTCAGGGATGCCAATCAACTGTAACTTTATTCTTTTTACATAATCTCAAATCTTTCTTAGGCTTGACTCTTTCTTCCTAAGCCTTTTCTCCCTGTTTTTGTCAGACTGGGTTAGTGCAGTAGTTCAACACTCAAGCTCTGAGGTTCTTTCTTCTGTTTGGTCAATTCTGTTATTAAGGCTTGCTATTGTGTTTTGAAATTCCCAAAAAGAATTTTTCATTTCCAGAAGTTCAGATCTGTCCTTTCTTAAATGACCAGTTCAGCTTTCACTTCTTACACTGTTTCTGTGGCTTGGACAACCTGTATGTCCACTTTCTCATGGATCTCATTGATTTTATTGGCCATCCATAGTCTAAATTCTATTTCTGTCATCAGGGACAGGTCATTCTGGATGGATTCCATTGCTTTGGATCTGGGAAGCATTTTTGTGGGTGTTAACTTGTTACAACTTTTGGGATTGCTGGGGTTTTTTTTACTGTTTTTCCTCATCTGTAATGGCAGACTCTTCTCTTTTTATTTCTTGTTTTGTTGTTTTTTTAATACATAATGTTGCTACTCTTGGTGTGGTCATCTGTGGTCTTTTTTGTTCCACAGGGTGTTCCCTGTTTTGGTGTACTCCCCTTCCCCTGAGGTAGTAATCTGTGAGGGTTTGACCACTGTGAGTCCTGCTGTAAGAACTACCTGCAAGGTATCTAGTGATGTAAAGGTGCAAGGGTGGAATTCTAGGAAGAGTTGGTCACTGACATCTCTGGAGGACCCTCTGGCAAAGCTCTCTGATGCCTAAATCTATGCAGAATGTACAGTGACATGGGTTTATTCTTATCTCCTTCTTAAGAGGTATTATTGTTTCTGATTTTTTAAATGGACTATGTCAGCTGACCTCCAGACAGGAGGTGGCACTTGTAGGAAACAAGTGCTTTTTTGCTTGGCCTTTGTTTCCCTGGGGAAGTGCACAAATGACCTAGGTAATGAGTGGGGCTATGGGAGCTCCAAAATTTCCACAGTCCCTGGGATTTCAAAGGGAATTAGGGGGAAAAGCTGGTTGGGGAGAGCTAGGTCAGACTGGACTGCTCTTCATCTCCCTACCTGTGCACAAAAATGGTTATCGCAGTGGGAAATCATTCTGCTGTACACTGTAGCCATGCTGCAGGGATGGTCGTGTTATCTTTGTTGTGCAACAGAATTCACAAGGCAAGAGAGGAATTGCCAGGAAGACAGGTTTCCTCCCACCACTCTGGCTCCCCTTCTCTTGTCTGTGACTGTCCACACTCACCTTGCTTCTTTCAGTAGCAAGGTTTTTCCTGCAGGTTGAGTCTGACTGATCTGTATTCCAG